>QVTF01025477.1:0-42593 GCA_003573665.1 Oxygymnocypris stewartii | reverse complement strand
CATGGGCGCTGTTTACACGGCTTCAGACAAGAAACTATTCTTCCATCCAGCAGTTGTAAATGTACATGAATATTTGTTTTTCTTCGCCGGAGCACCCCCCGACTCTTCTCCTTCTATTTCTACCACTGATGCTAGATTCAACTTCCCGTGTCTACTACCTGAGCAGATATCTCCAGCGCAACTGGGTTGCAGGTTGTCAAGTTTGAGGTCACAAAAGGTTTGAAATTTGTGTATTGTGTTGATTGTGTGAGGTGATGTGTTTCATACAAGATCTGGCAACTGTACAACCTTGGAATAACATGTGATTATTCATATAACTAGATTTGGACCAGACAAATTACAGGAGTTTCCCGGGAGAAATAACAAAACGGGAGGGGGTGGAGGGTTGTGGGAGGGGGGGTGGGTTCAACATAAAAAAAAAAACACTTGCTCTTTTCCACGGTCCACAGCTCACGTTATTTCAAAGCAAAAATGCGTTCTGTGTGAATGGCCCATAAAGCTGCTCTGTGATTCCCATCAGCGCACGACCCTGAACTACATGCTGATCTCAGAGCCACAGAAACAGAGATGGAGGAACAGAGAGACACTTACTTTCAAACGTCACCCTCCTCTTCTCTGAAAGAGCAGAAGAGAAACAGCTCTCAGATTTGACGGAGCAGGAGCAGGAGCAGAAAGAAAGCAGAGTGCAGGACGACACCGACAGAAACATGAAGAGACAGAAGCAGCCACAGAGAGAGAGAAAACCACTGAATATTCCTCATCTACAGACAACATGAGATTCATTCATCTGTCAGACTGAAAAACCCCTGCATTAATGCTTTAGCTTGGATCTGTTAAAGATTAAACTATGAATCTCATAAAATCATTTATTTCAAAATAAGTATATGTACAAATCTGTATATACTAGGGATGGAACGGTTCATGGGAAAACACGATTCGGCACGCTCCCAGGACTTAAATCTAACAACGCATCTGCAATATTGTTTGTTTTAAATAACACGTGAAACAAACAGAGTTCGGTTAATGTATGGTTCTGTTGATGGATGTGCATTCTGGCTTCCCAGTACATTACAACAACAGCGATGAGGAAAAAAAGTGGACGAACCGTTCACTCTTGTTCAATGCAAGTGTAAGCTAGAATATAAGCATTTATTCCGTCATCACCCGCGTGCTGATGATAGATAGCGTGCGCGAGCACAGGTGAGATCTGTTTAAACTAAACTCTTGTAAGTGTTTGCCAGTTTAAACATTTAAGAGCCAGAGGACGCGAGCTCATGAGAAGATTTGTGCGTGCGCTCATCCGAAGCCTCAGAACGCGCGCAAATAAAGCTCTCTCTGAAGTATTGTGTTTGAATGGAAAATGTCAAATGCTCGTCCTGTAAGTATCCTATAGCAGACATAGCCGGCTTGAACGTACAGTATCAGTGCATTCTCTAAAGTGACGGCACTTTATTAATATTCATCAAACAGCAACAACAAAGAAATCACTCACTGCTCTTGATTGAATCACTTTGTACTTTATTAATGATAATCTTTAATTTATACAGTCAAATATGCAGTGCTGTTTACTTTAGTTTCTGTACCTAAAAAAAAAAATCACTTTTTATTTATTGTATCTTTACTCTATTGTATTTATTTGTGCTGTTGCTTGTAGTTAGACAGATTATTTTTATTTGACAGTATGGTTTTCCCTAATCATACCGAACCGTGACTCTAAAACCGTGATACAAAGTCGAACCGTGAAAAAGGTCGAACCGTTCCACCCCTAGTGAACACATACATCATTTTTGTTTCAAACTTAAATTACATTTTTGTTTGCGTTGCAAAATTATGTTGATATGCACACATACATGACACACAAGTTGTCATATCAGTGTCCTATGGTGTGATGGTAAAATATATAAAAAAACACTAACATTGAAGATAAACCTCTCTCATGTTATTTGTAACGAAGAATGAAGATATATTTTTCTCATGTTATTTGTTTGTCAAGTTTGTTTTTCCTACATTTTTGCTGTCATACCATAAGACACAGTCCAAATTTGTCAACTACCCATATATATATATATATATTTTTTTTATTATACTATATATATATATATATTATATATTAATTCTTAATCTATCTATATACACACACACATAGATATAATTTTAAGAATTTGTGTGCGTGTATATATTTTATATATATTTTGATTAAACATGCACACACATTATATTTCTGAATAGAACTAATGAGAATTATAGAGTAAATGTGTTTAGTATTCATAAAAAAATAGGCCCTAAAAATAAGTTTAATTGAATTTCTTATATATGTTTTTTAATTTAGGGCTGAAATATGACCTGGATTCTGTTATGCTTTGAATATTTATTTTACAGATGAATAGCTCACAATAAAACCAGCATTATAGAATCAATTTTGCATAACTTTTCCTTTAAATACTAACCGCACTCTGATATAACCAAGAAGCCAGCTGAAGATATCCCACCAGTATGATCATAAACGCCTGACCAATCACATCACAGTATGTGTATTTGACAGTTAATCACAGTATGTGTATTTGACAG
Source organism: Oxygymnocypris stewartii (assembly GCA_003573665.1). Classification (NCBI taxonomy): domain Eukaryota; kingdom Metazoa; phylum Chordata; class Actinopteri; order Cypriniformes; family Cyprinidae; genus Oxygymnocypris; species Oxygymnocypris stewartii. Next base: position 40,025 of record QVTF01025477.1, on the reverse strand, counting down.
TTAATCACAGTATGTGTATTTGACAGTTAATCACAGTTAACAGTATGTGTATTTGACAGTTAATCACAGTATGTGTATTTGACAGTTAATCACAGTATGTGTATTTGACAGTTAATCGCAGTATGTGTATTTGACAGTTAATCACAGTATGTGTATTTGACAGTTAATCACAGTATGTGTATTTGACAGTTAATCACAGTTAACAGTATGTGTATTTGACAGTTAATCACAGTATGTGTATTTGACAGTTAATCACAGTATGTGTATTTGACAGTTAATCGCAGTATGTGTATTTGACAGTTAATCGCAGTATGTGTATTTGACAGTTAATCACAGTATGTGTATTTGACAGTTAATCACAGTATGTGTATTTGACAGTTAATCACAGTTAACAGTATGTGTATTTGACAGTTATCACGTAAGGTATTTGACAGTTAATCACAGTATGTGTATTTGACAGTTAATCGCAGTATGTGTATTTGACAGTTAATCGACAGTATGTGTATTTGACAGTTAATCACAGTATGTGTATTTGACAGTTAATCACAGTATGTGTATTTGACAGTTAATCACAGTTAACAGTATGTGTATTTGACAGTTAATCACAGTATGTGTATTTGACAGTTAATCACAGTATGTGTATTTGACAGTTAATCGCAGTATGTGTATTTGACAGTTAATCACAGTATGTGTATTTGACAGTTAATCACAGTATGTGTATTTGACAGTTAATCACAGTATGTGTATTTGACAGTTTAATCACAGTATGTGTATTTGCAGTTAATCACAGTTAACAGTATGTGTATTTGACAGTTAATCACAGTTAACAGTATGTGTATTTGACAGTTAATCGCAGTATGTGTATTTGACAGTTAATCACAGTATGGTAGTTGACAGTTAATCACAGTATGTGTATTGACAGTTAATCACAGTATGTGTATTTGACAGTTAATCACAGTATGTGTATTTGACAGTTAATCACAGTATGTGTATTTGACAGTTAATCACAGTTAACAGTATGTGTATTTGACAGTTAATCGCAGTATGTTGTATTTGACAGTTAATCGCAGTATGTGTATTTGACAGTTAATCACAGTATGTGTATTTGACAGTTAATCACAGTTAACAGTATGTGTATTTGACAGTTAATCACAGTTAACAGTATGTGTATTTGACAGTTAATCACAGTATGTGTATTTGACAGTTAATCGCAGTATGTGTTATTTGACAGTTAATCACAGTATGTGTATTTGACAGTTAATCACAGTATGTGTATTTGACAGTTAATCACAGTATGTGTATTTGACAGTTAATCACAGTATGTGTATTTGACAGTTAATCGCAGTATGTGTATTGACAGTTAATCACAGTATGTGTTTGACAGTTAATCACAGTATGTGTATTTGACAGTTAATCACAGTATGTGTATTTGACAGTTAATCACAGTAACAGTATGTGTATTTGACAGTTAATCACAGTTAACAGTATGTGTATTTGACAGTTAATCACAGTTAACAGTATGTGTATTTGACAGTTAATCACAGTATGTGTATTTGACAGTTAATCACATCACAGTATGTGTATTTGACAGTTAATCACAGTATGTGTATTTGACAGTTAATCACAGTATGTGTATTTGACAGTTAATCACAGTTAACAGTATGTGTATTTGACAGTTAATCACAGTTAACAGTATGTGTATTTGACAGTTAATCGCAGTATGTGTATTTGACAGTTAATCACAGTTAACAGTATGTGTATTTGACAGTTAATCACAGTATGTGTATTTGACAGTTAATCACAGTATGTGTATTTGACAGTTAATCACAGTTAACAGTATGTGTATTTGACAGTTAATCGCAGTATGTGTATTTGACAGTTAATCACAGTTAACAGTATGTGTATTTGACAGTTAATCACAGTATGTGTATTTGACAGTTAATCACAGTATGTGTATTTGACAGTTAATCACAGTTAACAGTATGTGTATTTGACAGTTAATCGCAGTATGTGTATTTGACAGTTAATCACAGTTAACAGTATGTGTATTTGACAGTTAATCGCAGTATGTGTATTTGACAGTTAATCGCAGTATGTGTATTTGACAGTTAATCACAGTTAACAGTATGTGTATTTGACAGTTAATCGCAGTATGTGTATTTGACAGTTAATCGCAGTATGTGTATTTGACAGTTAATCACAGTATGTGTATTTGACAGTTAATCACAGTCAGTATGTGTATTTGACAGTTAATCACAGTTAACAGTATGTGTATTTGACAGTTAATCACAGTATGTGTATTTGACAGTTAATCACAGTATGTGTATTTGACAGTTAATCACAGTATGTGTATTTGACAGTTAATCACAGTATGTGTATTTGACAGTTAATCACAGTATGTGTATTTGACAGTTAATCACAGTATGTGTATTTGACAGTTAATCACAGTATGTGTATTTGACAGTTAATCACAGTATGTGTATTTGACAGTTAATCACAGTATGTGTATTTGACAGTTAATCACAGTATGTGTATTTGACAGTTAATCACAGTATGTGTATTTGACAGTTAATCAGTATGTGTATTTGACAGTTAATCACAGTATGTGTATTTGACAGTTAATCACAGTTAACAGTATGTGTATTTGACAGTTAATCACAGTTAACAGTATGTGTATTTGACAGTTAATCGTATGTGTATTTGACAGTTAATCACAGTATGTGTATTTGACAGTTAATCACAGTATGTGTATTTGACAGTTAATCACAGTTAACAGTATGTGTATTTGACAGTTAATCACAGTATGTGTATTTGACAGTTAATCGCAGTATGTGTATTTGACAGTTAATCACAGTATGTGTATTTGACAGTTAATCACAGTATGTGTATTTGACAGTTAATCACAGTATGTGTATTTGACAGTTAATCGCAGTATGTGTATTTGACAGTTAATCACAGTATGTGTATTTGACAGTTAATCCAGTATGTGTATTGACAGTTAATCACAGTAGTGTATTTGCACAGTTACACTCACAGGTAGTGTATTTGACGTTATTAATCGCAGTATGTGTATTTGACAGTAATCACAGTAGTGTTATTTGACAGTTAATCACAGTATGTGTAGTTGACAGTTAATCACAGTATGTGTATTTGACAGTTTTAATCACAGTTAACCAGTATGTGTATTTGACAGTTAATCACAGTTAACCGTATGTGTATTGACAGTTAATCACCAGTATGTGTATTTGACAGTAATCACATCACCGTATGTGTATTTGCCAGTTAATCACAGTATGTGTATTTGACAGTTAATACCAGTATGTGTATTTGACAGTACTCACAGTTAAACAGTATGGTATTTGACAGTTAATCCCAGTTAACAGTATGTGTATTTGACAGTTAATCGCAGTATGTGTATTTGACAGTTAATCACAGTTAACAGTATGTGTATTGACAGTTAATCACAGTAGTGTATTTGGACAGTTAATCACAGTATGTGTATTTGACAGTTAATCACAGTTAACAGTATGTGTATTTGACAGTTAATCGCAGTATGTGTATTTGACAGTTAATCACAGTTAACAGTATGTGTATTTGACAGTTAATCGCAGTATGTGTATTTGACAGTTAATCGCAGTATGTGTATTTGACAGTTAATCACAGTTAACAGTATGTGTATTTGACAGTTAATCGCAGTATGTGTATTTGACAGTTAATCGCAGTATGTGTATTTGACAGTTAATCACAGTATGTGTATTTGACAGTTAATCACAGTTAACAGTATGTGTATTTGACAGTTATCACAGTTAACTAGTATGTGTATTTGACAGTTAATCACAGTATGTGTATTTGACATTATCGCGTTTTTACATTAATCATGCAGTATGTGTATTTGACAGTTAATCACAGTATGTGTATTGACAGTTAATCACAGTATGTGTATTGACAGTTAATCACAGTATGTGTATTTGACAGTTAATCACAGTATGTGTATTTGACAGTTAATCACAGTATGTGTATTTGACAGTTAATCACAGTATGTGTATTTGACAGTTAATCGCAGTATGTGTATTTGACAGTTAATCACAGTATGTGTATTTGACAGTTAATCACAGTATGTGTATTTGACAGTTAATCACAGTATGTGTATTTGACAGTTAATCACAGTTAACAGTATGTGTATTTGACAGTTAATCACAGTCAGTAGTGTATTTGACAGTTAATCACAGTATGTGTATTTGACAGTTAATCACATCACAGTATGTGTATTTGACAGTTAATCACAGTATGTGTATTTGACAGTTAATCACAGTATGTGTATTTGACAGTTAATCACAGTTAACAGTATGTGTATTTGACAGTTAATCACAGTTAACAGTATGTGTATTTGACAGTTAATCGCAGTATGTGTATTTGACAGTTAATCACAGTTAACAGTATGTGTATTTGACAGTTAATCGCAGTATGTGTATTTGACAGTTAATCACAGTATGTGTATTTGACAGTTAATCACAGTATGTGTATTTGACAGTTAATCACAGTATGTGTATTTGACAGTTAATCACAGTATGTGTATTTGACAGTTAATCACAGTATGTGTATTTGACAGTTAATCACAGTATGTGTATTTGACAGTTAATCACAGTATGTGTATTTGACAGTTAATCACAGTTAACAGTATGTGTATTTGACAGTTAATCACAGTATGTGTATTTGACAGTTAATCACAGTTAACAGTATGTGTATTTGACAGTTAATCACAGTTAACAGTATGTGTATTTGACAGTTAATCGCAGTATGTGTATTTGACAGTTAATCACAGTTAACAGTATGTGTATTTGACAGTTAATCACAGTATGTGTATTTGACAGTTAATCACAGTATGTGTATTTGACAGTTAACAGTATGTGTATTTGACAGTTAATCACAGTTAACAGTATGTGTATTTGACAGTTAATCACAGTTAACAGTATGTGTATTTGACAGTTAATCGCAGTATGTGTATTTGACAGTTAATCACAGTATGTGTATTTGACAGTTAATCAAAGTATGTGTATTTGACAGTTAATCAAAGTATGTGTATTTGACAGTTAATCACAGTATGTGTATTTGACAGTTAATCACAGTATGTGTATTTGACAGTTAATCACAGTATGTGTATTTGACAGTTAATCAAAGTATGTGTATTTGACAGTTAATCACAGTATGTGTATTTGACAGTTAATCGCAGTATGTGTATTTGACAGTTAATCACAGTTAACAGTATGTGTATTTGACAGTTAATCACAGTTAACAGTATGTGTATTTGACAGTTAATCGCAGTATGTGTATTTGACAGTTAATCACAGTATGTGTATTTGACAGTTAATCGCAGTATGTGTATTTGACAGTTAATCACAGTTAACAGTATGTGTATTTGACAGTTAATCGCAGTATGTGTATTTGACAGTTAATCGCAGTATGTGTATTTGACAGTTAATCACAGTTAACAGTATGTGTATTTGACAGTTAATCACAGTATGTGTATTTGACAGTTAAGCGCACGTATGTGTATTTGACAGTTAATCACAGTTAACAGTATGTGTAATTTGACAGTTAATCACAGTAGTGTATTTGACAGTTTAATCGCAGTATGTGTATTTGACAGTTAAATCAAGTTTAACAGGATGTTGTATTTGACAGTTAATCACAGTATGTGTATTTGACAGTTAATCGCAGTATGTTATTGACAGTTAATCACAGTTAACAGTATGGTGTATTTGACAGTTAATCACAGTTAACAGTATTGTGTATTTGACAGTTAATCACAGTTAACAGTATGTGTATTTGACAGTTAATCACAGTTAACAGTATGTGTATTGACAGTTAATCAAGTAGTGTATTTGACAGTTAATCACAGTATGTGTATTTGACAGTTAATCACAGTATGTGTATTTGACAGTTAATCACAGTATGTGTATTTGACAGTTAATCACAGTATGTGTATTTGACAGTTAATCGCAGTCTGTGTATTTGACAGTTAATCACAGTATGTGTATTTGACAGTTAATCACAGTATGTGTATTTGACAGTTAATCACAGTATGTGTATTTGACAGTTAATCACAGTATGTGTATTTGACAGTTAATCGCAGTATGTGTATTTGACAGTTAATCACAGTATGTGTATTTGACAGTTAATCACAGTATGTGTATTTGACAGTTAATCACAGTATGTGTATTTGACAGTTAATCACAGTATGTGTATTTGACAGTTAATCACAGTATGTGTATTTGACAGTTAATCACAGTATTGTATTTGAGCGAGTGTGAAGCAGACTCGGTGTCGTGCTGTACTGACCCTCCGGCGTGGAGCTCTCTTTGCGGCGGGCCGAGCTGGACGGGTTCAGGAGGCTGCTGGGATTGGGCTGGCGCTCCGGAGATTTCACGATGGCCGACATGAGGATCTGCTGACGGGCCGACGCCGGCGTGGACGGTGCCACGTGCTCCTGCGCTTTAAAATGAGCCGCTGAGAGAGAGAGAGAGAGAGAGAGAAGAGCCTCAACAACATTTACAGAGCATCGCTGTACTAAAGAGATAGCTCACCCAAAAATACAATCCTGTCATTAGTTCCCATCACGTCATTCCAAACCCCAAGACCTTCGTTCATCTTCAGAACACAAATTAAGATATTTTTAATGAAATCCGAGAGCTTTCTGACCCCCCCACAGACAAGTACTACGACACAGAAACGCAGTAAGGACGTCGGGTAAAATAGTCCGTGTGACGTAAGGGTTCAACCGTAATGTTATGAAGCTACAAGAATACTTTTTATGTGCTAAGAAAACAAAAATAACTTTATTCAACAATTTGTCTCCTCCGCGTCACTTTGTAGCGTGCTACGATCTGAACGTAAACCGCGCAGAGCAGCGTGTTCGGTTCATGTTCACATCAAAGCATACTGATATCACATGGACTATTCATTTACTAACTGCTCGTTTAATAACTAAAACACTAACTCTAGCTTCTCTAGTCTTTTATTTATTATACAATTAACAAAAAGCAAATAACAGGGTTTCTGCAGGGTTTAGTCAGTCAAATTTAAGACTTTTTAAGACCATTATGATTTAAATTTATGACCTACACGAATTACGAAAAATAACTTCAGTCATTAAAATTCTTTTTTATTGACTTTCATTGAAGGTAACACGTTTTATTATTTAAAGGTTCCATTTTCTTAAGGGTAACAAACTGAAGGCTCCCATTTCTTAAGTATCAAGAACACAGGAACAACACTAAACAATTGTAACATTGTAAAGTAACAATTATTTCATGGCATTACTTTCCTCCGTCAGTCAGTGTCCATTTTTCTCAGCTCGTCCCCTTTAATGGTGATCTCCTCTTCAACCTTTTTCAGCTCAGCCAATTTTTCCTTGCTTGCCCGTCTGAGGGCGTTTGACTTTGAAAGGAGCTGGGCCATCTTTGACCGCTTTCAGTGTGGAGGTTGATCCGAAACCATTGTGTGTGGCACTGGATGCGAGACAAACGGTATCCCGCGCTGTACTTGGACCGGGTAACGTTAGTGACGGAGCCGAACAAAACTGACTGATCGCCTGCACCCGCTGCAGACCTTTTACAGCAACTTTATGCTTTTCTGACTTTGCATGCGACTAAGGATTTTATGCCTAAACTAGACCGCTCCAACGCCTTCTTACACCGTATGCAATAGGCTTGATATCGATTGTTTGCGACGGACTTGAGCCAACTACTAAACGCACCGTCTTCGAGCCATAGCCCGTTAAATGTACACTTTCCCATTGTGATAGAGCGGGAGATTTCAGTTAAACTAAGCAGTGACTCAACGACATACAGTAATACGCTGAGGAGACTCTGGTGAACATAGACTGTAGGCCTAGGCTACATTAGAGCATTGGCAGTGAAGCTTGGGAGTTCGCGCGGGTTTCTGGGAAAGTCCTTTGCTGCACTGCCACATGGACCTTGTAGTTCTGGAACTCTGTGATTCCACCCAGATTCCTCAGACAGAACTACAACAGGCGAAACGAATGAATACCGCCGCCAGCGCATTTTCGGGGGGGGGGGAAAGGCGATGGTAGAACCAATGAATGAACAAGCATATCAATTTAAGACGTGGCTAAATGTAATTTATGACCTTGTATGGAAAATATACTTTTTATGGCCTAAAATTCTTTATATTAAATTTAAGACGTTTTATGACTCCGCGGAATCCCTGAAATAAAAGTCCTCTGACACTGGCTTGCACAAATCTTTTTCTATTCTATCGGTTTTCTTTTTATTTATTGTATAATTTAAAATAAACCTTGCTATGTTAAGCTAATTGAGGCTTGTTATAGCACTTGCATATTGCTTTTTTGTTGGTTTTGATTGCTTCCGTTGTCCTCAAAGTCGCTTTGAATAAAAGCGTCTGCTAAATGTAAATGGATAATTTTAACGATGTCTTGCTACGTTTCTGTGCCTTGATCGTGTTCCCTTGACATCTATGAACGGTTAGAGAGCCCTTGGATTTCATCAAAAATATCCTAATTTGTGTTTCGAAGATGAACTTACAGGTTTGGAACGACATGAGGGTGAGTAATTAATGACAGGATTGTTGGGTGAACTATCACTTTAAAGACCGATGGAAAGATGAGCACAATGAGGACAGACACTGAAGACTCACCCTCCTCTCGTAGGGAGCGCAGCTCGATCCTCATCTTCTGCAGCGCCTCCTCCAGATCCGAGCAGCGCACTCGCTCCTTCTCCAGCGCCGCTTTCATGTCTCCGTACTGCATAGGAACGGCGGGTTGAGACGAGACCGCGGCGGCGCTGTTAGCCGTGACGCCCACCTCCTCACGCCGCCGCCCGAAGATACCCTAAAACACACAGATCACATGACACACAGCCGCTGATCATCATCATCATCTTCGCACGGTGACTGATTACCAATACCATAAATCTGTGCTGTTTTCTCTGCTAGCTATATTTCATCTTTTTAGTGTTTAATGGAAATTATTTATTGTTTAATAAAATACGCTATATTGCCAAAAGTATTGGCACCCCTTCTAATGAAAGGTTTGAGTACTTTAGTAATTTCCATGAGTGCAAATCTTAATGTTTAAGCATATAATGATATTCTAGGGAATCTAATTGTATATCAACAGTTTGGACTCTTTTCTATTCTAACATGACAGTGTCTCTGTGTATAAGACAAGAATCAAAGAGAAATGATGATTCAGTCAGTGTGGAAGAACTTGACTGGTCTAATCCCAGCTGAACACCTCTGGTGTGACTTTAAATGAGACACAAACTCATCACCAAACACTAATGACTCGTACATTCATTATATGGACAAAAGTATTGGCACCCCTTCTTTAGAAGAGAAAAAGCACTTCCAAACTGTGCCAACAGACATTAATGTACTTAAATTGTATTTCCATCTCTGTTGCAACAGTTTTGAAGTGTATGAAACCCATATGAACAAGTCACTGGTGTTTGGTGATGAGTTTTGATTGATTGCTGATCGAAGCTGTATTTTCAGCATCATTACTACAGTCTTCAGTGTCACATGATCTTCAGGAATCTGATTTATCTCATTTATTACTTGTGCTCAGTTATCAATAACACTTCTTATGGCAGTGTAATAGTGACTATAGATGTTTCGATTAAATCCAGGCCAGGAAGTATTTCCAGGACTGTGGGAACCGTTTGATTCTCTTTAATAAAGCAGCAGACAAACACCAAAACTCAAACCGTTCTTTCCAGACTGTAAAGTGCCTGCGGTTCAGTGAGAGACACTCAATCACACAAACTCAGTCTTGTACTGTAATGAGCCAGGTTTAATGAATGAGATGAACTCCCGAGGAGTCACGGTCTCATTAGCGTCACCCGGTCTCTCTCACCTTCTTCTTCTTGGTGGGCTGGTCCATCTTGGCCTGAAGGAAGTCAATGAGTTTGGTCTGCTGTGAGATAGTTCCCTCCATCTTCACTTTCTCGTGTGAGTAGACGGCCTGAGGAGAGACCAGGAGGAAGAACGTGAAGACTAAGATGAGTTTGAGTCACAATGTGGTCATTGACACTAATAACCCAAAACAATCCAGCTGTAAAGCAGCTCTACAGAAGACAACAGTGTCATTATTCATTCAGCTCAAGTCAGTTTGCATTTAATACTGTTGGTGTGCAATCCAGAGTTATTACTGTTAACTAAAACAATTCATTACTTTAAAGGAAATTTAAAATAAATATTATATGTATTTTATGCCAGCTAGATGCCAAGGCATCATTTCTCATTTTCATTTAGTTTAACTTGATGCTAGAACAAATACAAATGTATATTCAAAAACTATATAGATACATGAAGAAACAAAACAACAACAAACCAATAAAAATGGCAATACACAACAAAATTACGCAATTTTATTATATTTGGTTTATGAAAATTATGCAGTTTTTCACAGATAGTCATGTTATTTTATTGCTATAATAAACGTGCATTAGTAATATTTTGCTCGATGCGCCCTCTTGTGGCCTCAGGAGAGAAGACAAAAGCTTTTTTCACCCTAATTGATATCATGCCTTTTAAATTCAAATATAATTTGAATATTGATAATATTTAAGCGCAAAATTAGAATTTAGTTTATTTGACAGTCCTAGTCACAACTGTTATCTTGAGGCGGTTGGCAAGTGTGTGTGTGTGTGTGTGTGTGTGTGTGTGTGTGTTTGTGTGTGTGTGTGAGTGAGTGTGTGTGTGTGTGTGAGTGAGTGAGTGCGAGTAAGTGTGTGTGTGAGTAAGTGTGTGTGTGAGTAAGTGTGTGTGTGTGTGAGTAAGTGTGTGTGTGTGTGTGAGTGAGTGTGTGTGTGTGCGTGAGTGAGTGTGTGTGCATAAGTGAGTGTGTGTGTGTGTGTGTGTGTGTGTGTGCGTGAGTGAGTGAGTGAGTGAGTGTGTGTGTGTGTGTGTGTGTGTGTGCGTGAGTGAGTGTGTGTGCATGAGTGAGTGTGTGCGTGAGTGTGTGTGAGTGAGTTTGTGTGTGTGTGTGTGTGCGTGAGTGAGTTGAGTGTGTGTGCATGAGTGAGTGTGCGTGTGTGCGTGAGTGAGTGTGTGCATTAGTGAGTGTGTCTGTGTGTGAGTGAGTGTGAGTGTGCGAGTGAGTGTGTGCGTGAGTGAGTGAGTGAGTGTGTGTGTGTGCGTGCGTAAGTGAGTGAGTTTGTGTGCGTGCGTGAGTGTGTGTGTGTGTGTGTGTGAGTGTGCATGAGTGTGTGCGTGAGTGAGTGTGTGTGTGTGTGTGCGTGCGTGAGTGAGTGAGTGTGTGTGTGTGCGTGAGTGTGTGTGTGTGTGTGAGTGTGCATGAGTGTGTGCATGAGTGAGTGTGCGTGTGTGCGAGTAAGTTTGCATGTGAGTGTGTGCGTGAGTGAGTGTGTGCATGAGTGAGTGTGTCTGTGCGTGAGTGAGTGTGAGTGTGCGAGTGAGTGTGCGTGAGTGAGTGAGTGAGTGAGTGTGTGTGCATGAGTGAGTGTGCGTGCGTGAGTGAGTGAGTGAGTGTGTGTGTGTGCGTGCGTGAGTGAGTGAGTGTGTGTGCGTGTGTGTGTGTGAGTGTGCATGAGTGTGTGCGTGAGTGAGTGTGTGTGCACATGCTATCACCTGGATGTTCTCCAGCTGGTACTCGAGGTCAGTTCTCTCAGTCTTGAGCAGGTCGGTCTGGTCCAGCGCGTCCTGCAGTCCCTGCGTCAGTCTGAAGATGTGAGTCTTCTGCAGGTCCATCTGCTGCTGCAGCTTCCCTTGCTGACACACAAACACATCCATCAGTCCAGAAAAAGACCTGTCTCCTGTGACCACTTCAGACCTCATGACCACATCCATCATAAACTATATCATTGTATCGTTAGCAAAGGAAACTTCTGATCTCTGCACAGACGTGGTGACGTTCAGAGAAGAACGCTCGTCGTTATTTTAGTGGAGAAGCTGAAGTAAATATTGAGTGTCTGCTACACGACCCGAGTCCAACAGGTCATTTTTGAATGTACTTTAATTGTTTTTAAATTATAATTACACACATATAGATATATACACTGCGTAAAATATAATACATGCATGTTTGAGAACAATTACGGTCCACTGCTGGTACACAAGTGTGTTTTTCACCTCTTCCATGAGTCTTTGTTTGAGTTCTCTCTCCGTCTCGAGTTTCTGCTGAAGGCTCCTCGCGTTCATCTCCAGCATAGCATGCTTCTTCTCCAGGTCATTGAGCTGAAAACACCACCACAACACAATAAACAGCACAGTCTCTCCGGTCTGAGGGAACAGAAGCTTTCGTTGTTCACAGTGTTCAGCTAATGCGCAGCGACGTGTTTAATTAATCTCCATCAGCTGTAGCGATTGATTCCATATTGGCATGAATATTAATATCGCAGACGGAGGGCCGGAGCAAACTGCTGCGAGTGTGTTTGTGTGACTCACAGTATCAGACAGACTCTCTGCTTTCAGTCTCTGCTCTTTCAGCGCCTGCTGCAAAGCTACGATCTCGGCCGTGTGCTCGCGGACGGCCAGCTCGACCGCCTTCCGGGACTCCGTACTGCGCTGGTCCGCTCGCAACCTGGAGGAACAGGGTCGAGTCAAGACACAACACCACAGAAAATACTATTTACATGCAAAAAGTTTGGGGTCAGAAATATTTTTAATGGATTTATTTGATCAAAAATGCAGGACAAATTGTTAAATATTTTAGCAATTTAAAATAACAATATTCTATGTGAATATACGGTCAAGCACCTAGACACCTTCAACATTTCTCACAGTATCAGTTTATTCACTATAGTTCAGAAAATGGTAATAAAATATGACTAGAACTCATATTCATCTTGATAAAGTCAGATAACTTTGATAGAAAGGCATGTGTCTGATTCATTTTTGGTCCCAAAGTTTTATAAAGTTTACTTGTAGTCCACTATATGAATCATTTTTTGGTATAATATGTCACGGTTTACTTTATTTTGCTATACACAGTTACATAAATTAACTATAGTGTCCTGCACCCACTAGTAAAAAATATCAAAAATTATATCTGGTGTCTAAATTTTTGGTTTGACTGTTAAAATGTAATTTATTGCTGTGATCTAGGTATGTAATGATATTATAAATTTCATGATATCGCGATAGCAGTCTTGATATTATGATGGTCACATGATGATATGAAATGTTAAGTCTTCTGGGCAAATGTATTTTTTTTAAAATATATTTCACTTCTTATTCTAACACAAAAGGTCTTTAAAGTTGTGTTTTGGGCCATTATGCTTTGGCACAGAATCTGTCAAACAAACTAAAACAGCACAATATGCTCAAACCCTTCATCAATACTGTTTCCACTGCGTGTTTCAAAGCGAAGCGCACACTTGGTCCAGACGATCAGCGGTGTTTCCGTGTCTCAGAACGGCTCCGTTTATTGTGAATGAATGCAGTCCACTCGTTTATTGCACGTGCTGTGAGTTTAGCGCGCGTTCAGGAACGCAGCCACCACCAGTTAGACAGTATTTCTCTAGATTTGTAGTGTGACGTGTTTTTGTAAGCCTGTTTTCACTGAAGCTGGCGTTTTCCTTCAAAATAAAAGCTTAAAGTGCAGTTTGAATCACTGACAGCTCGCGATTTAAATGCAATTCAAAATACACATTTCGAGAAGTATTGTAATTTTCATAGGTTAACTCAACGCTGCATAGCTAAGATGCTTTGGGAGCGATATACCAAAAACGCAAAGCTAACAACGCTGCCCAATCTGGCCCGATTACGAACCAGACAGCACACACGGCTGGTTCAAGCGGATAAAACCTGGGAACTCGAAGCCGTGTCAAGATCCAAGTTATAGAACCTGACAAAAGTGTGCGGAGAGGATCATCCTGCCGCAACACAAATATCCTGTAGGAGGACTCCTCTGAAAAGAGCTTGAGAGGAGGCTAAACTCCTAGAAGAATGCTACCGAATGCTGAGAGGTGAAGAAAGACCATGCACCTCATAAGCCAGCGAAATAGCATCCCTCACCCAGTGAGAAATTCTGCGGTTTGATGCGGCAAGCTACGGCGGCCAGCACCAAAGCTAAAGTGTGCGGGGCCTGCGTCCCGAAGGCCAATTTCTGAGAAGTGAGCCTTGACCCCCAAGAAGGGGAGATCAGCGGATTCGAGGCTATGGAATAACATCCTGATCCACCACATAGCATAGCTCTCTGGACGGAGGACTCAGCCTCTGGAGGTAACGTGTATCAAGGGGGTGTCTGGCCACCGACTGGCCAACAAGAGGGCCCGGCAGGTCAATAACGCCGCCACGTAGACCTTCAGGGTGGAGCAGGTTAACCTTGCAGAGGAACAGGCCTGCAAGAGCTCCAGAACTGTACCAATCGGGCAGTTGACTGGGTCGAGCTTGCGACCTCCGTACCGTGAAGTGAAACTTCTACTTCAGGTCGTACAGTTTCCTCGTGCTCCGGTGAGCGGTAGCGAGAGGAGACCTGGCGGCACTCACCAAAACAGTTGAGCTCTTGGAGAGGAGGCCTCAACATGATGACTCTTCTAGATCGAGAGGAGGCCTACTACGCTCCATATATTGGGCATCCTGTGAGGAGGCTCACCTACCACTCACATAACAACCCTAGCGGAGCTCTGGCAAGCGGAGGCCTCAAAAACTCTCTGTAGCAAGAGGAGACCTGACAACACTTGCCGAAATGGTCGGGCTCTAGAAGCAGAGGCGTCAGCATGACGACTCTCTAGACCGAGAGAAGACCTACTACACTCCAAACGCTGGGATCTTGTAAAGGAGGCTCACCTAGGGCCTACCACTCACAGACTCAGACTGGCAAGCGGAGGCCTCGGAAAACTCTCATTGCAGCAAGAGGAGGCCTACAATGCTTGCAGTGACCGTTTCAAAGGGAAGAACCCGATAATGGTATGCTTTGCCCCCAAAGCAAACCTCAGGAACTCCCTTGTTCGATTACCAGAGCCTGCTTGGGGTCCTTAGTGTGGGAGAAACCCTGATGAAAGTGGCGACGAAGCGTCTAACTGCTTCTACAGTGTGCAGGACCCAATGGAGACACATCTCGCAGTAGTTTCCACGCTGCCAATGGTCTGCTAAGGGAACCAGTCTCCCGAAACTGGTTTGCTTAGAGCTGCTAGCAGTGCCCTGGAGCAGAGTACCAGCAGGAGACGGCTGAACTGCACTGTCCATTGAGCGGACCTGACCTGACTTACATTTCACTACCGATTATATCTTGTATAATTGAGTATGTGACGAATAAAACCAGCTGCTCTAGAGACCCCGAAGGGATGGCGAGCCTTTCAACTTCGCTACGTTTCCGGACGGAAGAGACTGAGAGAAGTGCTTGCTTGAAACCGCTGCGCTCTAGAATACTGGCAGGGTTGGCAGTTTTTTTTGGTTGCAATATAAAAGCAGGAAAAACGAGCAGCATTTAATTTGTAAATGCCTTTTTGCAGAAAATGGCTGCTTCCAGGATCTGGAGAACTCATGATGCAGATCGCTGAAGAAGAGCAGCTTTCTCCACGCAGGCCTCAAATTTAGGCCGCTCAGAAACCGCTCATTGAGTTTAGACGACTGGGATTTGTGGGGCTCGTGGGGCCAATCAATAGAGAGCTTCCCTGAGGAGCGCACCAGCACGTCTATAAGCTCTGAGTAGGCCGCGCTTCCTCGTCGCTAGGCGGGAGAGCGTCGGCTGAAGCAGGCCCCGAAATCCTCTGAGCCGGCCAATCACAATGCTCTGGGTCAGTTGGCCAATCAAAGCAGACTGTGCTTGTTGGAAGGAGGGGCTTTGTAGAAAACGAAGCGTTTGAGAGAGGCGGGGCATAGAGGACCTACAATAATGTACATTATTTGAAAAATACGTGTTTTTTTTATAACATTAAAGCATGTCAACATATTCTGTTACACCAAATACACAACATAATGATTTAAAAAAGCATCATATGACCCCTTTAAAGTTCAGCTACAAGTAAACTTTTTCGGACTTAATTTTTCTTACTTAAAAACATGGGTTGGAGCTCTTAATTTTGAGCTCTCGAAATGCATTTGATATAATAATTTAACTTTAAAATGTAAAAAAAAAAAATCAAATTCTTCATTTAATAATTAAATAAATATTGTACCGTGGACTTCATATTGCGATATAGTATCATGAGATTTTGATATCGTTACATCCCTACTGTGATCAAATCTGTATTTTCAGCATCATTACTCCAGTCTTCAGTGTCACATCATCCTTCAGAAATCATAATAATATGCTGATTTGCTGTTCAAGAAGCATTTCTGATTATTACTATGTTATGCTATTATGCTGAAAACAGTTGTTCTGATTAATATTTTTGAGGAAACCGTGATATTTTTCAGGATTCACAGATGAATAAGAAGTTTTAAAGAACAGTATTTATTTGATTAGACCCTTTGGAACAATATAAACGTCTTTATTGTCAGTTTTGATCAATTTAATGCATCTGTGAGGGCTATTTGCTAACCTGAAGAAGCTGACAAATTTGATTAGATTAAAGGACACACTTGCAGGTAGTGTGTTGTGGCTTGCGCTCACAGTACCTGTTCTGCTTCTCGTTGTCCAGCAGTCTCTGCATGTCTCGGGTCCTGCGCTCCGCCTGGTTCTTCTCGTCCTCCAGAGCGGATCTCCAGTTCTCCCACTGTCTCTCCTTCTCCAGGAGCTCATCGTTCAGACTCTCCAGCTCCACCACCTGCTCCTCCAGCATGCTGCAGGTGGTCTTCAGAGTCTCGATGTTCTGCAAACACAAACACACAGTATAGTGCAAACGTCCAGCTTCAATCCCGTCTCTACAGATAATTCCCTCATGGCTTGGTTTGTGCTCTGACATGCACTGTTAACCGTGGGAGCTTATTTAGACAGGTGTGTGCCTTTCTAAATCACGTCCAATCAACTGAATGTACCACAGGTGGACTCCAATCAAGATGTAGAAACATCAAGGATGATCAGTGGAAACGGGACACACCTAAACTCAATTTTCAGTATCACAGCAAAGGCTGTGAATTAGGGCTGCCAGTTTAATGCATTAACTTAATTAATTAGTTATAATTAAAATAACAAGATTAAAATATTCTAAAGCAGATAACACACTGGCCCCGCCCCCAGACTTGTACATCATCTTACATTTCATACAGTTGGCTGTTGACAAATATGATGCAGGGCACAACTCCATAAATGCAGTTATGGCCTAAAATTCAAGATATGGGATTTTGTCTCATATTTATTTCACATAATAAGCGATATCACATGAGCAGCGAGAGCAGAATTACACGAGTGCTGTTTGTCCTGAATATCACAAGTTTAAATGTTATGTTGTGAATGAATGATTATGTGTTTTATTGTTTTTTGAGCAACACAGCGGTGTTTAGTTTCTGAATGAATCTGCGTTTTGAACGAATCGTGTGAATCAATGATTCAAAACCCATTCATAAAGACAGCCGTTTACTTCATTACTGACTGAATCAGCCGAATCGAAGACATTTACCGCCACCTGCTGGCAGATTATATAGAGTATAATTTCATCAATAATAATAAAAACATTAAAGGTATAGTTCACCCAAAACAATATAAATTCTGTCATCATTCACTGTCGTTTCAACATGTTCAAACAAAAACTTGTATTTTTAGAATCACGATCAATTAGTTGACTATTTATAAGGAGCGGTTAAAGCAAAGAGAACTGGATTCGCTCCACAGATCGCGGACGGAGTTCATTTAAAGTAGTTTTGGCGTTGGTTTAGTGTGCAGATGACGTGTTGGCAAGTGATCGACCGATATTGATTTATTATAACCGATACCGATTATTTGCATGTTTATGTTCCCGATAACCGATATGCAGAACTAATATTTATTTACTGTTATAAAGTTAACATTCTTTCATGACAAATTTAATCTTCAAATTACAACAATAACAACATTTCATTTATAAAAAGCATCATCAGCAACACTGATATTAACAATAAGCAAAATAATGTCTAATGTGTTCAAATGGAGAAAATAAAAGACAGAAGTCATATCAACTTCATTTTAAACTACAGTTTTAGGTTTAAACGCTGTTTAATAGACTAAAGAGTGAAGAATAATTCACTGAATAATATTCTCTGGAATATTGAAATAAGCTATAACAAACAAAACATCGTATTTTATTACATTTCTTAACTGTTTTATCAGAATTATTAAAATGTTTTTGTCGTTCTAAATTATGAAAACTTCTGACAGCGGTTTATCTATTTACACAGAACTATACTCAAACTGTGTGTGTGTGTTTGTGTGTGTGTGTATGTGTGTGTGAGAGTGTCTGTCCACTGCTCCAGGTGTGTGTGTGTGTGTGTGTGAGAGTGTGTGAGTGTGTGTGTGTGTGTGTGTGTGTGTGTGTGTGTGTGTGTGTGTGAGAGTGTGTGTGTGAGAGTGTGTGAGTGTGTGTGTGTGTGTGAGAGTGTGTGAGTGTGTGTGTGTGTGTGTGTGAGAGTGTGTGTGTGTGTGTGTGTGTGTGTGTGTGTGTGTGTGTGAGAGAGTGTGTCCACTGCTCCAGGTGTGTGTGTGTGTGTGTGTGTGTGTGTCCACTGCTCTAGGTGTGTGTGTGTGTGTGTGTGTGTGTGTGTGTGTGTGTGTGTGTGTGTGTGTGTGTGGGTGTGTGTGCACTTGGATGGGTCAAATGCAGAGAACACATTTCACTGCTGGTTATACTCTGTATAATTGTGCATGTGACAAAAAAAATATATATATATAATTTTGTTTTTACAAATCCAATATCCGATTATGATAAAATGCTCAAATATGGGGAAAAATATCCAAATAAAAAATAACCGATATATCAGTTGATCTCTAGTGTAACACACCTGTTTCTGGTTACTGAGGTGCATCTCTCGGTCGGCCACCTCTCTGCGCAGACGGTCCACGTCATGACTGAGCTGCAGTCTCTCCTCGCTCTCCACCGTCAGCTCGTCCAGCTGCTTGGACAGGTAGAAGTTCTGCCGGTTCAGCTCGGCGTTCTCCTGGGTCAGCTGAGTCAGCTGCTCCTCCAGGTCCGTGATCACCTGTGACGACACGCCGCGTCATTCACCCTAATCAATATACACGAATCCTGCATCAAACGCATAATCATTAGAGTCACTGACACTGCGGGAATATCCCAGATCCACGAACACTGCAGCTACAGGAACCGAGTGAAGCCGATGGAAATATCAGAGCTCACGAGACACGGAAACCGAGCAATAGTTTAAACAGATTTCAACTTGAATAGACATAGAGGGTGTGTAGAATAGAGATTGAGATATATAAACCTAATATAATACAATAAAAGACAGATAATCACAATTCAATGTGTTATTTCTGTCTTATAAGACTTTGTACTCGAGAAAATTTATTTTAAGAGTCACTATGAGTGTAGAAACTAAGTTTACAGCTATATACATAGACTTTTAATGTTTAACATACACGTGTGTGTGTGTGTGTGTATATATACAATTATATAAAATATTGTTTTAAAGAAATTAATACATTTATATATAAAGGTCTTTACTAATATATATATAATAGTGCTGTCAAACGCTTATTCGAGATTAATCGCATCAATAATAAAATTCAGTTTACATAATGTGTGTATAGAGTATATATTTATTATGCATATAGAAGTACAAACACATGTATATATTTAAGAAAAATATATGTGTATATATTAAATATATTTCTATACAATATAAAATATAAGAAACATGTTAATATTTTCAGATAATCTGTGTTTGTATTTTTATATACATAATAAATATACATAGTGCACATGCATATATAATGTAAACAAAAACGTTCGCGATTAATCATTTGACAGCACTAATATATATATATATATATATATATATATATATATATATAATTATACATATTATGCTATTATATTACACATATAGAATTATTAAATGTATATGCATATAAATATAAAGTAACACTCCCAAGACCAATCAGTAAGCAGATCTCACAGTGATGTGTTATGAATTATGAACGTGAACTATCATAGATTTGACCGATACAAGACGATGACCCCGAGAAAGAGAAACGTGAGCCCTTTTCATTTCCTCAAATGTAAGACTTTTTAAGACCTGCACAAATCAAATGAACACCACATAAGCGGGGTAGGGCAATGTCTATGCTAAACTATTAAACATGTAACTTTAATATTACATAAACTGTAAAAAGCATGATTTACAGTTCAGATACAAAAAGAAAGTTTTATAAAATGATACACGTTTCAGCCTTTAAACCATTTGGATGAGTCAAAAGTATAATTATATTAATTTAAACAATTCTTATATTCATTAAATCACATACAAACACATTTTACCGTTCTATAATGAATGATTTCTTATCGATCCACCGTGTTTGTAGGGTAAAAACATGGGTTGATTTTCACATCGGTCTGAACAAAAACAACCCAATGTTCCTGTAATACCAGAGGCTGCAGGTCTAGACCCTATTTTTTGGGACAGCGCCATCTAGCTGATTATATTCCTACAGATGAGACCTGATTCAAACAAACAGATGCATAGACTAGATCCATGGAAACTAAAAAACCAGCCCATTTTCATACAATTCAGAGTTTATGATTATGGCTTTGACATTGCATTTTTTAAATGAAATGTAAACCGTGTGAAGCTGCATCCGTTCTGCGTGAGGTCAGAGGATTGGAGCAGCTCACTGATCTGAGGTCTGTGATCGGGGATAAATGAGGCATTAAGGTGACAGCAGTGTGTATTGATTCTGCTGTGTGTCACTCGGGCTCACGGCCAACAGAAGAAGATAGCCACAGTTTAGATCTCTGCTTTCTTCGGCTCTTCTAATCAATCTCTTTATCCCATCCCTGAGGATCCTCAAGCTAAATATAGAGGCTATCGAGCACAACACACCACTGAACGCTTTCCGTTTCAATCTCTTGGAGCTTTAGTCAGACTTGAAGTGAATCAAAACAAGGTTGAGAGAAACAGTTGACGTCTGTTTTCATATTAAAAAATCCCTTTCACTGACTTTTACATTAACTGTTCCCATCTGGTGAAATGACCTCGAACTCAATCCCAGCAGCCGAATCCTTACCCATCGTCAAGAAACGACTAAAAACACATCTCTTCCATCTTTATTTGACCTTCTAACTCTAGCACACTCTATTCTAATTCTATTTGATCTAATCTGTCTTCTTTTTATTTAAACACACACACACACACACACACACACACACACAGACACAGACACACAGAGACACGGACACACACACAGACACACACACAGAGACACGGACACGGACACACACACACTCACACACACGGACACGGACACGGACACACACACACACACACAGACACAGAGACACGGACACACACACACACACACACACACACAGAGACACAGACACACACACACACACACACACACACACACACACACACACACACACACACACAGAGACACAGACACACACACACACACACACACACAGAGACACGGACACACACACACACACACACATTTGACCCTCTATCAATTGCATATTTATTCTCTAACTGCTAGCTTTTCTTGTAAAACTAACACTAAGTTTAATTTTTCTATATTTTACATACTAGTTTTCTGAAAACAAAAACACCTTCCTACGTGTACTGCGTTCGGCTAACCAGGACTTGTAATAGCACTAGCATGTTGTTGCTCTTTTCTTGGTTTTGATTGCTTCTATAATGTCCTCATTTGTAAGTCGCTTTGGATATAAGCGTCTGCTAAATGACTAAATAAATATTGAAGAGAACCATCGTATTCGACCCTCGTGAGCAGCGCAGGGGATTGTGGGAAATATTAGCGCACACTTACCGAGCAGCTGTCTCTCAGCGCGTCAAACTTGCGCTGAATCTCATCTCTGTGGTCCTGCAGGAGAAGGACAAACACATGATGCTGTGTGTGAATATCTGTTTATTATTGTACACTTTTAGCCCTGAATTCACTTATATACACTTTCTTTTGTCTCAGAAATGATTAAACCATACAAATATCACATTTAAATATATTTTTTTATAAATAAAAAACAAATAAAACATAAGATATAATACATTTAGTGTTTACTTTTATATAATAAACATGTTATTTGTTTACCTGGCTGCATGTCTCCTAGTATTATTTTAGCATCACTGATGTCCTGTTATAGTTTTATTAAAATAATTTTTTTAATTTGAGTTAAAGCTTTAGTAATTTTGGTGAGATTGTCATTTTTATTTTATATATACTAGAAATAGTTATTAATTTGTATTTCAGTTTGAGTTATTATTGTACTGCAAGCTACACTAAAAAAATAGAAATACTCATTTTAATTTTCTCGCTGTTAACGTTTACTTTATTTTAAACAACTTTTTATGGTTTTAGTTTTTGTTAACCATAATTATTCTTATTGAAATTATTTGCTGGAGCCTGTTTATTTTATATAAATATTTATAATTTAAATATTTTATTTGTTTACCAGCATGTCACATGACCCAATGTTACTATTATTTAGAATTATTTTATTTTCCATTTTAATAAAACATTTGCAGTAATTTTTAAAAATCTTCCAATTTAGTACATCAAGTTAAACTATATGAAAATGAGAATACATAACCGTAGCAGAAGTTATGCGTTTTAAAGTGAAAGCACACCTCGGAAACTAAACACGGTTTGTCCAATTATGATCAACAATTAATTATTGCTGAATTAGGCAACGCTGTGCTTCTCCATTTCTACAACTACGGGCTTGGCAATAGGAGTTGAACCACTTCTGATTTTTTTTAAGTCAACTTTTATGTGATGAAAGTCAAGTCGAAGTCGACTAGTCACTGATGACGTCATTAATGAACAAATACGTCTGGAGCTGTGACAAACATCTTGTGCACAGTTATGAAATATGACACAGCGCTGCCCACATGACTATTGCACATATAACAGCTTATTTTGATCAGTTCTTTAGTCTTTGGGTCATTGTATTTCTCACCTGCTCGTTCTAAATCAGATACGGTAAGTAGTACAGTAAAGATTACATTCATATGAATTAGTGAGAGCGGTTGCGTGTGAATTAATTCTACCTGCAGCATCTCTCTCTACTAGCAGTGAAGCTATGGGTTTAGTTATTAAGAAATATATGCTTCAATTTTTCAGTTTCTAAGCTGATGTATTGTACGCGCTACTGTCTGTAGCTATGTGTGTGCGTTACAGTGCATTAGATTAGAACGTGATTAACTTACCTGTATAATAAGTGTTCTTATAGCAAAGAACAATAATTATTATTATTAAGTCCCAGTACACTGTTGTTGTTTTTTTGCACATCTATTGTTTTACACATTTTATTCCATTGCACATTCTGCTCTTATTTCTATTTTGTACCATATATATGCTCGTGTTGTGTTCCTTTTATATAATTTCTTATTCTTTTGCACTGTCCACTGAGCGGACCTGATTTGATTTACATTTCACTTCTGATCATACCTGTATAATTTATTATGTGACAAATAAAGAAAACTTGAAGTGTTTAAAACCGTTCAGTTTCCAGCATCCAGTGATATAATCACACATGTCTTGTGGAGTGCATTGAGTATGAATTAGTTTGTAATTTTAACTGTTTGGAAACGGAGTGTAAATGTGGATTTATTATCCTACTGCGCCCTCTATAGGACCAGCGACTCGTCGACTTCAAGCTTAAAGCGTCACGCAGAGCACTGAAGTCAATTAGTTGATTAGTCTGTGCACTGCATTGTGCGCTGCATTAATCACGCGTTCATAAAATTAGTGCCTTTAAAATGAGTTTGCGTTAACGTGTCACACTTACACGTTATTAACACGTTAACTTTGACAGCCCTAATTTATTTAAATGGTGCAAAATTAACCAACAGAGAGCCGGGAAGGTGCGAAAGTTATTGAAATAATATTTGACTTGAGTTCTGATTTAACAGTGTGTACTCTGCACGCGTCTCACTCTCAGCGCCGTGATCTCCTCCTCGGCCTCGGCCGTGGTCTCCTCCAGCTCGGTCTTGGCCTGCTGTAGCTGACTCTCGAGCGCGTGCCGCGCCGCCTGCAGGCTGCTGATCTGAGACTCTCTCTCCTGCAGCGAGAGCGTGAGGTCCGTCACCTGACGCTTGATCTCCAGCTTCTGCTCCTCGTGCTCCAGACCCATCTGAAACACACACACACACATCACTACTACTGACACAGGTTCACGTCTCTCATGTGTGTCCCTGGAGAACAAAAGCAGTCATCTGTAGCAATATCCAAAAATACATTGTGGGGGTCAAAATTATACATTTTTATTTTTTGCCAAAAATCATTAGGATAATAGGTAAATATCATGTCCCATGAATATATTTAGTTAATTTCTTACTGTAAATATATCAAAACTTAATTTTTGATTATTAATATGCATTGCTAAGAACTTAATTTGAACAACTTTAAAGATGATTTTCTCAATATTTTGATTTTTTTGCACCCTTTCAAATGTAGTCCTATCATAACAAACCATACATCAATGGAAAGATGATTTATTCTAACTAGTCTGGTAACCAGCTAAGGCCTGTTCTTCATCAGGTCTTCTAGGATATCTTCTAACATTCATACGTAACCAGTCATTCTCACATTCAACCTAAACTTCACCAAACTACAATATTTGATCTTTTTTTAATTGATTTTGATGAACAGATGTTTTTTAGTCTGTGCAGTTTTCTGTTGAAAGCGTCAATAAACATTTTTTTTGTAGTGCCTGCCATGCAATAAATCTCAATACCTTTTAATAATCTGTAGATATGAACCAAAGGATTCGCATTGAACAATTTTACACCTACATTTATGCATCATTTTGGATTTCAAAAGTTTAACAAAAAACTAATACCGCATATTTGTCATTCATACATAAATGAAACGGGTCAGATTTCTGTAATACTACTAATAAACTAAATGTGTTTTAAATACACAATAACTAGCTTTATATATTTATCAACAATACATCTAATTTATTTCAGTCTCATACATTTTAAGTTAACATTGATGCCCATATTTTAGCCAACCATGTTTATCATTTTAAACCAAGCAATCTAAAGTAACACATTTTGAAAATATGATTATTTAAATGAAATCAAACGGATGCGGAGTTAAAATAAAGCATGCTGTGAGGTTTTTGAGGGCAGAAATTGGACCCGTTTTATTTTTCTATGACTGACAAATGTGCATCACAAAGTTTATTAAAAATGTGTTATTCAAATGGATGTAAATTGTACATGTACAAATACATAAATCTAAATGTATTTGTGTTTTGAACACTTTTTTAAATATGGCATGAATGATCACTGTGTGAAAAAAACAACGTTTACATTTTAACAATGAATTGGAGTAAACAATTATATCACTAAAAAGTTGATGTAAATTATAATTTTTTTAATCTCATTTTTTTCAGCGTTTGACAGATTCTCAATTTTTTGTATGATTTTTAACTAGTCAACTTGAAAATGTAACTACAACACGATTCAAGTAACTTGTTCTTTATTAATCTTCAAGTTAAAGATAATTCTATTCAAGTGCAGCACACATCGTTAGCTGTCATCGTTAAACAAATCACTTATTAAATATCTTTACAGAAAAGATGCATGAACTACAACCACATCGTGTGCAAACTTATTATACGTTCAGAAATAATACGAGGAAAATGCTTTAATATATCTCAAGTCAAGGTGATTCAAATTCAAAATGACTGAATGTATAACACAAGAAGTTATTATTAATGATAAATGCTCTGTAATAACAGCTTTCAGTCGGTCTGCATGATGCAAACATCAAATATCAGACACACAGAAGTAGTTACAGGGTTTTAAGTGTGCGTCTAATTCTAACGCTTGGTAATATTTCTATTCAAAATCGTGATTTCTAAAAAACTAAATCGTGGCAAAACATTACATTTGAATTAATTGATTAACGCCAGTTCCACTTTATATTAGGTGGTCTTAATGACTATGTACTTACATTTAAATGAATAATTTAATACAATGCACTTATGCATATTTTTACATTGTACTTATATTTTTAAAAAAACCTGCATGTAAATACATTTCTGTAATTTACATTCATGCATTTAGCAGACGCTTTTATCCAAAGCGACTTACTTTGGTTTAGGCTATACTTATTTATTTTTTTGTCAGTACATGTGTTCCCAGGGAATTGAACCCACAACCTTTGCGCAATACTCTACCACTGAGCCACAGGAACATTACATTTTGCATGCATTGCAAATAATGCATATTTTGCATTAATTACATTTATAATTACACTGTTGACCCACTCTTAAACCACCAAACCAGTGCCTAACCGTACCCGTATCCCACATCAATAACAGCAAAAGTGTTTTGCAACACAATAAGTGCATTGTACTTATATTTTTTTATATACGTGCATGTAAATACATATCTGTAATTACACCGTTGACCCATTCTTACACCTAAACTAGGGGTGTGACGAGACGAGACACGAGATTGGGTTCACGAGAACGAGACGAGATTTTTACACTATTTTTAAGAAATCCTTCTATGATGAAATATATGAATGGAAAATAGTATTTTATTCAACTGAAAATCACAAAATGCAAAACAATTTAGGTGCATTTTGAAATCAACTTGTAATGAATGTTATTTTACTTCTATTTTAATGAATTCTATGCAGTAAAGGACATGCAAACAGTGCAAAATGTTTTGCTATAAACTCTACCGACTGGTTTCTCCCCTGTACGATTTCACATGAGACATGTAACTCCTTGCCACAAATCAAACATAAAAAAATTATAAACAGTATAAATAAAATAAATATATAAGTATGTGGAGGAGTCGCCGAAATCCCAGATTCTCCACCACAGAAAACGGCCTCATATCAGCTGCAATGAAAACGCCGATGTCTCTCGTTATTGCCGTGGCTCTTGCACCTGACGGTGCATTTAGAGTTTGCACTTTTAATGTTTTCGTCACGTGCGGCTGGTTTTAGTAGAGAGCTGTGGTGGGTCTGTATGTGTTTTTGCATAGTGCTCGTGTTAGCCGCGGTGCACGGCATTGTTTTCTTACAATGTTTACATATTGTGTTCGTCTCGTCTGTCACTCTTTCGCCGTTTCTTATTTCCACCGGAAAACCAAAATGTTGCCACACAAATGATTTAAATGTGGCAGGGGGATCTTCAATACTAATTTCACCCTCACGCTCCATCATGCTGACATCACAACTCACGACGAGACAACTTTTCACCTCGACGAGAAATCTCGTCGCGTTGTGATCTCGTCACACCCCTAACCTAAACCCACTCTTAAACCTACAAACACCTATAAACCTTTGGTGTAGTGGTGTATTGTCCGGATCTGCTCTCACCTCTCGGAGTCTGCTCTCCAGCTCCAGCATGCGGCTCTTTCTGCTCTGCTCCTGCTGGCTCATCTTCTCCAGATGTTCCTCGAGTTTGGCATTCTGAGCTTCCAGCTTCCCCGCCTGTGACTCCAGGTAAAACTTCTGCTGCCGCAGCTCCGAGATCATCTCCTCCTGGGCTTTCCTGAGAACAACACTGAGTCAATTAGATTTCTCCTTCATTAAACTCATCTCAGAAGCATCACTGAGTGGCGTTTCTCAAAAGAGCTAAATAGTTTTTGTTTGGCTAAACTGTGAACGTTCCTCAGTCCCCTGTTATATCTTAAAACACTTGATTTAGAAGTTAAACAATGAAGAGATGCTCAGATTGAATATTAATTGCAAGCTAAATGCTTCCCCGGGTTGTCGTTTGCAGATCTACAAGAACAAGTGTTTAAATATCTTCAGGATCAAGCACTATTTACTCTAATGTGACCTAAGACTACACTCTGAAACGCTGAACTGTAATGTAGCATAACAGTCAGTTGTGGAGTACAAATCCCCTTCCTCTGCTTCATAGAGGAGCTCATTTTTAATAAAAACTTATAAAAGACAGGCCTACTATGAGCTCTGAGGTTGTTAATCGACGGTATATGCTTTTGTTAAAGCCATCAGCTTACGTTATTTTTTCAACAAATTTTTTCGAAACTTTTTAAATGTGCCAATAATTACCAATAATTGGGTTTGGTTTTGATTCTCTGATTGGTGGAGAAACAACTCTTTAGCTCCGCTGCTCGCTCCAACAAAGAAGTAATTGAAATGGTTATTGCATGTGTTCAATAAACTAAATGTTTCTAAATGCACAATTTTTATTTATCAACCAATGGCACTAATGCACTCTATATCAACTGGGGGGGGGCACTTCACGATCCGATTCTTGATCTACATTTTTTCAACAACTTTAAATCTTAACCATAATTGCAGTTTCTATGCTTTTTGTTTATAGTAGGAATCTATGTAATGCAATCTTAAAAAATATGGATGAATCTTCACCGGTTTCAGATTCAGTTATGATTATCGTTATCATCAGATCAATATCACGACGCGGCACTTTCTCAGTTTTCAATATTACATGGCTACATTTTCATATACATTCAAAATCAAATGTATGTATTTTTATTATATAAGCAGGCTACTTTTTATAATAAGTGTTCTTTAAGTATCAGAAAGTTTGCAGACAATAGTTACGGGTTTTAATTTTTTCCTCAGAGTTATTGATTATTACTGATGAGATCATAGACAGTAGCAGCTTTAACAGGCTGCGTGCACAGATATATTTCCATATATCAGATGTTTTGTCATCAATTTCATGTAAACGTATTAGAAAAAGCAACCGCAGCCGCACTCTCTCTTCAGGACAAACAAACACAAAGTGCACGTGAAAGTCAGTCTCACAGTACTGCATCCAAACGGTGTAAATAAAAGCAGAACTAAAGTAAAACACGGCGGGTGGAAGCAATGTGCGCGTGTCTTAGCGGTAATTCTGAGCAATGAAGCCTGCCGCGTCTCTAGCGCGCACACGGGAAAAAACCTACGCAGTGTTGCCAATTTATCTGCTAGATTTAGCAACATTTTCCAACTAGCAACTCTTTTTCTCAAAAAGCACCTAGCAACAAATTTAGTGATTTTTAAAAAGTATTTGGCAGCTTTTAGAAACTTTTGTAAAGTGACTCAAATTATAAAAAGGCACATTTTCATCTAAATTACACAGAAAATAGGAAACTATTGCACAGCTAGCCAGCCAAGCAGCACGTCAAGCTGGAGAAAGATGCTTAACAGTACAAACATCAGATGTGCATTACGTTATCGGTCAATAATAAATGCACATTTATGATACAGCATGTTATTATGTGTGTTGTTCAGTTAGGTACACTGTATAAAAACACATGTCGTAACACTGAAAAGGCACTAGTCATTTTCTGCCAGGATGGTTTTCATTAAGCTGTAACCCTGTAACCTTAAAACACTAAATGCAATGTGGGACTTAAAACACAGGTAAAATAAATAGGGATTGTTCCTTCATATTAACAGTACACGGTGTCCTATTTATACAGACTTTGTGTGGCACACTGACTAACTACCAATAACACTGCTTGAACCCATAACTGTTCAGCATGCGCAGTTTTACTAGTTCATAAGAAAATACATCAAATGTGTAACTGTTCAATCCGATCATAAAGATGCGTTACTTTTACAAATTAACATATTTTATGTTTGTATTATTTTTTATGAAATACTTGAGATTTGAGTAATCTTGTTGCGTATTCTACGTAAAAACGCTGTTTTGTGTAATAGTTATGAATATTGATCGTTATCACGCAATGACATCACAACGTCATTTAGCAACAAATCGATCTGCTTTAGCATCTTCCCCTGAAAATGAGCTGGCAACACTGAACCCAGGCTCAGAATCGGTGAAGAGAGAATCGAGTTTTCCTCCCAGCCCTAATATCAACCAGCTTTGTGGGAATCTCCTAGCATTATAAAGTCTCACAGCAGACTGTTTAACTGGGCATTTCTGCTCTGAGATGCACACACTGAAGCTCGGAGGAGACTGTAATAAAGGTCAAAGCAACTGTGCCCTGGAGCCGTGCATCATATCCATGACCTGCTGCTAGCGTCGTGATCCAGCGGTTATAGGAGCTATGTTATAGTGTATTAAACAGTGCTAAAAAACAAAGATACTAGACTGAGGAGGGCCAAAGATCAAAGCTGAGCAAACTAATCACTTAAAAACCTGTTGATCAACTATTCATTTGTTCAAAAATTCTGATTCATTCCATATCGAAGCTTTGTTTAGAATTATCTCCGTTGGTGGAATAGAGCAAAAACAATTAGAAAATCAATATTACATTTGCAATAATGCTGATATTTGGGAAGAACATCTTCCCGCTTATTGTTTTGCACATTGTATTGTTTTGCACTTTTTATTTCATTGCACATTTTACTCTTATTTCTCTTTTTTTACCATATATATGCTCTTGTGTTGTTACTTTATATAATTTTTATTTGTATTATTTTGCACTGTCCACTGAGCGGACCTGATTCGATTACATTTCACTTCTGATTATACCCTGTATAATTAATTATGTGACAAATAAAGAAACCTTGACCTTGAACGCCACTCTTGCTCATGTGACGTTTAACTATATTATATATAATAAATGAGATAAAAACTCACACCGAGGCATTTTGGCCTCCTATAGAGACTAGTCTCACATCCCTAATTAAATTCGTTAACCCCCGGTCTCCCAGACGAGGCTTAAGCCTAGTCCCAGACTAAAACGTAAGTCTGAGTTGTTTCAGCTGAAAGAAACTTGCACTGATTGATCTTAAAATATACCAGTGCCTTTGTTTAGTCTCAAGACAGACACCAGTAATGTAAGGCAGTTTTATAAAAAACACTTTAATTGAGCTTTGGCTTAATCCTGGCTTAGTCTAAGCCCTGTCTGTGAAACCAGGCCTAGATGTCCCTGAGTTGAGTCACTGAATATAATCAGGCACATGCTTTTCTACTAACTGCCCACCAGGCTTTTTAACTAGCTTCACCAGTGTATACTGGTGCTGTATACTCGAGCTGCTCTGAACTGATCATGTTTTACACTCTTACATGTTCTTCTGGGTGTAAATGCTGCTGTTGGCTGCCAGTTTATTGGCCTCGGAGAGTTCAGTGATCCGCTGCTCCAGACTCTTCATCTTGTTGTCCATGGCCTTGACGGTCTGTAGAGAAACACACAGCATCAGGATGCAGATTTACACACTCAGTACATGCTATTCGACCATCAGCGTGGGCAGAAGAGGCGTCAGGAGAGTTTGAGAAACACATGATTTAATGCCGCTAGTGTTGCAAATTACACTTGAGCTGACTTTTAATAACAGGACATGAGATCATAAGAGCCGGGAGGGGAATACACCAGCGTTACTGAAGTATGTAAATGATGAAAATGCATCATATTAAAAACAACCCTGCGGATTCATACACTGAGTCTGCGATCAGGGCGGTAATCTAGTTAGCTAAAGTCTTACTGGTTAACTGGATCAAGGGCTAAAAGGCTAGAAAATGATAAGAGTGAATCTTTCTCAGAAAGTCAAAATAATGTAATGAAACGTTATCATTATATGTAGTTGTCATGATGCTAAAATCAGGATAAATCAACTGTAATGTAGTATTTATTTAATATATAAATACTTTTTTTTAATCAGCATGTTTAAAACGATTGCTAACATGATGTACAAATACCTAAACTGATTTTTCATATTAAGAATGATTTTTGTTTTGTCATACTTGCTGTTGTTTTCATATGTTATGCAAATGTATTGTTTCTCTTTTGCTTTCCAGGTGAAATATGATATGGACATGTTTATATTCATAAAAATATAAACCCAAACAAAAACCTAATTAACAGTCATAAAGTTTGGTCTTGGATTGGATTCTAGTAGCTTAAAAACTAGTCAGTGTGTCTCTAGCACGCACGCGCACACACACACACACACGCACTCAGTCTGTCAGGACTCAGAGTTTGATGTGAGATGAAGACGAGACACTCACAGCTTTCTGCTCACTGATGAGTTTGCATTTCTCACGCGCCTCTTCCTCGTGCTGAGCTCGTTTCTGCTCCAGACACTCTTTATCAGCGAGATCTGCCTTCATCTGAGCCTCCAGAACCTGCAGAGCACACACACACCCACACACACGCGCATATACACACACACACAGACACAGACACACACACACACACACACACACACACACACACACGCACAGACAGACACACACACGTAAGCAGACAAACAGACAAACACACACACACACACACACACACACACACACACACACACACGCGCATATACACACACACACAGACACAGACACACACACACACACACACACACACACACACACACACACACACACACACACACAGACACACACACGTAAGCAGACAAACAGACAACACACACACACACACACACACACACACACACACAGACACACGCGGGCACACACACACACACACACACACACACACACACACACGCACACATACACGCACACACGGGCGCACACACACACGCGCATATACACACACACAGACACACGCGGGCGCACACACACACACACACACACAGACACACACACGCGGGCGCGCACACACACACACAGACACGTAAGCAGACAGACAGACAAACACACACACACACACACAGACACGCGTGAATACAGACAGACACACACACGTGACACTATATTAATACACACACAAAACTATATTAACGATCAGGCCAGCGCTGCTTCCTCAAGAAAGTTTTTCATTCTCACGTGTTTTGTCTTGTCAGTTTAAACATAAAAGTAATTTTAAGCCATTTAAGCTCAAGACATCTCAATGCGGTGCTCGCGCGCGGTGATAGAGCGTTTCTATGCTCGCGCGCGCACACCTGAAGCGCAGGTGAATACCAATGACTCGAGCGGTTCTCAACCTTTTCTTCCACCGGGCCGCACTAATATTATTTATAGCCTAAATATTATGATATCTGAACGATTACATTTACTTCAATAAATAATTATACTCACCAATAATAAAACACCTGATGCTGTCGGGAACCAATTTAGTGAAATTCTGCTGGAAATGAGTAACAGCACAATGAAGTTGTGATTGTAAGACGCGCACGGAAGCGTTACTTTACACGAGACATCGCAGAAAGCCTGCGTTCACAAATGTAGCAAATATTGATCCAAATATGGAAATAATTTTCGAATGTAATAATCTGAGGTTCTCTCCAGAGATGTTTTGCCACATTTCTGTAATAAGGATGATTTCTGTGTAGTAGTTTACGGGTGTTTGTTTTTTCCCTGAACATCTTCAAGTGAGTGGGGGGGCAAACCGAAAGTATAAGTCCAGCGCTCTCTTCACCGCTGATGCTGAGACTATACTTGATTGAATGTGTTTCTTCACTGACTTTTTCCACATTTCGTTTTCTCCCTTAAGTTTGTCCATTCTGATGCTCAATTCTACAGAACTAATGGCTGCTGACGACTATTTTAACTGAATTCGGCCAAAGTGCGCGCTTGTAAGTGTTCGTTAAATGCGTAACATTAATTACACGAGTACATAGGTCTGCTCATGTCTGAAAATAATAAATGAAAAACTAAATTATTTTACATAAAAACATTAGCTTATATTTTAGCACATTTTTAAGTGAATGTAAAAACTAAAACTAATTGTAAAACTGAAAATACATTTTTATTTATGTTCAACACATAAGACTGAAACATTCAGCACGGTGTGCCGCATTCGGATTCGTGATGGGCCGCGGGTTGAGGAGTATCCTCGGAAGCACAGTCGGTTGTTGTACGTGAACGTAAACAGTAAAATAAATATCAAATGTACATCAATATAACGGATCCATTCATTTCTTATGTAAATTATGTTAATCAAAAAGAGCAAAAGAAAAATAATTTGCTGTTTTAATAGCTTTAATGGATATTTGTGTTTATGTTCATGTTATTAAAGTAATTCGGTGTGAATACAATAATAGGGGGCGGGGGGGGGGTGTTGGGGGGGGTGCGCGCGAGTGAAATTAGACAAACTTGGGGGGGGCGCATATCCTACAAGGTTGAAAACCCCTGCGTTAGCGTATGCGCACAGTCGTAAAGTATACTTCATTTTACAGACGTTCGACGCATGCGCTTTGCGCCGAATTGTGATGCCTCTCCTGGCCTAGCGAGGGCCGTAGGGAGCAGTTATGAAGATTACAGCGCGATGAAGGACACGGAAGAGAAACTCATAGAAGTCCGGTAAGCACAGCGGAAAGGCTAGCCGTGACCAGGTATAGCTGCAAGCTACCGTTTGGGAAGCCGGACAGTGCTTCATCTGGAGGTGTGTGAAGCCCTGTTTCTTCAGCTACCTTGTGAATCGATACCCTCACGGCAGCGTTTCCACCTTGTGGATAAACTAATGACTGCAAGAGAGTTTAATGCGCATGTGCAAAGTACTCACGCCACGTGCAGTGTACGCTGTCCCTCGAGTACAAAGTATACTTTGGCCTTAATAATGTTTGCAGCATGAAATAGTCAATACGCATTTACTGAGAATAATCTACTTAAATATATTCAAACTCAAATGGCACATTCAATAGTTACTGACCCAAAAAACTTCAAGCAACAGAACAAATGTAGCAATGCATCAGTCCTGTGTGTCTTTCATCAACTAGTGATTTCCACACATTATTATGAGCGTCTGTGCTACACTCTACCTTGATTTTGTCCTCATAGAGTCGCTCCTTCTGGACCAGATGGGCTTCCATCCTCTGCGCTGTAGCCTGAGTGTCCCGCAAGTTTTCCTCAAGCTCCTAAACTCTCTCAGACACACACACACACAGACACACACACACAGACACAGACAGACACACAGAGACACACACACACACACACAGTCCACAGTCAGGTAACAGGTAGATCCAAACAGTTTCCAGCAGTAAAATCCCATCACCAGGTGAAAATGACAAAGTGAACTTGCTTTGAGAAGCTAAGTGCTGCTCGACGGGACGTATGAAAGTGTGTGTGTTCCTCACTGAGAGGTGTGTGTGTGTGTGTGGCAGCAGATGGGACATCCTGTTAGTGTGTGTGTGTGTGTGTTCTGTCATCTGCTAATCTGTAGGAATCTGAAAAGACAGACGCACAAGGATGACGGTGCAAAGACAGACGTGAAGAGACGTGTGTGTGTGTGTGTGTGTCTGTGGCTCACTGGGTGTGTGTGTGTGTCTGTGGCTCACTGTGTGTGTGTGTCTGTGGCTCACTGTGTGTGTGTGTCTGTGGCTCACTGTGTGTGTGTGTGTGTGTGTGTGTGTGTCTGTGGCTCTGTGTGTGTGTGTGTCTGTGGCTCACTGTGTGTGTGTGTGTGTGTGTGTCTGTGGCTCACTGCGTGTGTGTGTGTGTGTGTGTGTGTGTGTGTGTGGCTCACTGTGTGTGTGTGTGTCTGTGGCTCACTGTGTGTGTGTGTGTGTCTGTGGCTCACTGTGTGTGTGTGTGTGTGTGTCTGTGGCTCACTGTGTGTGTGTGTGTGTGTGGCTCACTGTGTGTGTGTGTGTGTCTGTGGCTCACTGTGTGTGTGTGTGTGGCTCACTGTGTGTGTGTGTGTGTCTGTGGCTCACTGTGTGTGTGTGTGTGTGTGTGTGTTACAGGTCAGCTGGTTAAGAGGCGTGTTAGTGGTTTAATCTTGCTAGTCTGATCCGTCTCTCTCTCTCTCTCTCACCAGTATCTTCTCAGCCATCTGTTGGATCTGTTGGGATTTGGTCTGGATGTCGTCCTTCAGTTTATTCTCTCGACGCTCCACCATCTCCAGACGCTTCACTTGGTTTTCCAAAGTCTTTCTGCCCTCCTGAACACAAGCGTGATTGAACAACTATTACAGATTCATTCCTCCTGAATCAAACCACACCTGTCACGAAACTTATCAAGAGCATATTACACGTCAAAATCAAGAGGAAGGAATTATGTTTGCATATAAAAAAATGTGTGTGTGTGTGAGAGAGTGTGTGCGCCGAGTGTGTGTGTGAGAGAGAGTGTGTGTGTGTGTGTGAGAGATTATGAGGCACTGTATCAGTGACCTGTCGCACCTCAGTCTCTCGCAGGCGTCTGCGCAGCGTGTCGCTGGGGTCAGATTTGTTGTGCAGACGCTCCAGCTCTCGCTCCAGACGCTCTTTGGCCTGACGGATGTTCTGCAGCAGCTCCGTGGCTTCTGTGCTCGCCTTCACCGCCTGCCGGATCAAAGGTCAAACACATGCAGAGCTCATTAGTAGACAAGCTGCATTACACACATTATTCATGTAACACTTAGTTTTGGGTGAAGAGGTCAGTCTGTGACCTTTAGATCCTCTAAAGATATCTTTTTAAAGATACACAGCAAAAGATTCAAATACAGTTCAGATGTAATAAGTAGATTTTCAGACCATAATTAGCATAAATGGTTCATAGAGCTTGCTTTTCAGCTTTATATTTGGTGACTAGTATAGTCATCAGTAAATATTTTTAATTTCTAAATATAATTTTTTTTCCATTGATTTTCTTTAAGTGACAAAAACAGGACTTTTACATATAGACGAGAAACTTTTTTGTGCCCATGAGAAAGTATTCACAAGCGTATGGGAATTTTTGACATGCTTACGCATTACAATGTCTAGTTTTATATAACCAACTTCCTTTGTGCATCACTATATTATTTTGCACACACTATTTTGCCATCTTACTATGAATAAAATAAGAGCATGGATGCACATGAATGAACATATCTATTTGCTCAAAATGTGGCTTTTCTTATGGTAGTACCTGTAATATCAAGGCCTAATGTCCAATTGAACACATCCTTTGTGGAGGCCAAGAAACCACACCATGAAATGGGCTGATGGCACAATAGGTGGCTCAATGTGCATTGTCCTTTATGCTAAGTTTCTCGTGCACACATTAAAGTCTGTATATATATATATATTAGGAATGCACCGATAACACTTTTCCCAGTACTCGTCCGATACGATACTTTTATTTTTGGTACTAACCGATACCGAGTACCGATACTTTCATTGTATTAGTATTTTTTTTTAAATATTGGGTCCAGAAACCAAAAGAGTATGTTAGTGTTAGTGTAATGTATAATGTTAGTTGTTAATTTATCAAAAAGATAGTCAAACCAAAATGTCTCACATTATCACAGTTTATTCACTATAGCTTAGAAAATGGTAATAAAATATGAGAAGACTCGGAGTTCTTCAAATTCATCTTGATAATGTCAGATAACTTTGATAGAACGGTATGTAACTGTGGATTACAATCAACCAAAAATGATTAAAACAGCTGTTTGTATGACAATATTTACACAACAATCAATACTATGTCGGGTCACCGTTAGCCTTAATGACCGCTGTAGTCTCCTGGGCATGCTGTCAACCAGGTTCAGACTCGGTCTCAATCATCTTTGGTCCCACATTTGTGTCAATGTTACTGATAGTACACGATATGAAGAATTTTTGGGTGTAATATGTCACAGTTTACTTTATTTTGCTATCCTCAGTTACTTAAATTAACTAGTGTCATGCACCCACTAGTAAAAAATATCAAAAATTAATTTTGGTTTGACTGTATATCCTTCGGTTATTTTCACACTTAATTATGTCCATTGAACAAAGTAATATTTTACACGTTTTTGTTACTTTCACTGTTCGTTGTTTCGCTCTATGGTACATCATCTTTAATTGAATAGCATTAGTGCTGCTCCATTGCAGCGGGTTAGTACTGTAATCACGCGGTTTGAACCACTCGTTATAAATCTGTGATATTTTCAGAAATAGACGTCATGTTTTTTTCATCTGAAACATGCTGCGATTTAGATTTCAAAGCCACTCATATAATGCAGAATGACTCATGAAGTAAGCTAAACAGCCGCACGTATTTGTACCGGTGCAGAAAGAGAGGGACACGTGCAGTACCGCCTCGCACAGTTTCACTTGTGTTCAATGCTTAAGAATGAAAATGAATTATGTTTAAAGTGAATGAACGCCGCTATATGTTGTCTCGATTTAGTTTTAATCCAATGATGCATGCTATGTGAGCGACGTCAATAAAGATCACACAACAGAAGTGCGTGCTCTCTCTCTCTCTCTCTCTCTCTATCGTTAAGTAACTTGTGCATTGGTTTACTTGTTTCTGACACATCCGTCCGAAGTACACACTTTCCAGTGATGTCTGTGAGAAAGGGATATTCACTCAACCAGCTCACGCATCTACGCCACCGCACGCTATACAGGCGTTAATACTGAATGTTTAACAATATATTCATTGCATACATACTTTGTAGACATCCTTAATCTCTAATAACTCAATTCTGCTGTCTGTTTTTCTTTGTCTGAATACGGCACTTATCACATGCTGTGTGGTATCGGCGTTTGGTATTGGGGCATTTTAAAGAGTACATGAGCTTCAGTATCGGGCCCGATATCTATATATATATTTTTTTTTTATTGCAAAGTCCTTAAGGCTATGTAATACGTGCTAAGAATATTGTGAGAAGACACCCAAAATGCTTATAACCTGCAATTTTGCATAAAGAAAAAATGCATCTTGAATGATTCAGTCGTATTTTGACTGACTTCGTGTACAATACATGTATTTACTTCATTTGATATTATAAACAAACGAAAATAGAGACAAATACTTTTCCATACTCTGCTTTCTTTTTCCATTCTTTTCCAGACCCCGTAGGAACCCTGAGACTCTAGTGTCTTACCCACTGAAGTCATATACTGTGCTGTATGTCTGTAGCATGATAACATACAGCACCTTTGAGAGTTTGTCCTGCAGCTCCTGGATCTTCAGCTGCTGCTCGGCGTTCGTCTGGAACACAGAAGCTCATAAAGTCCCACACGGTGACCATCACAAGCACACGAGAGAGTCGTTAGAGGACATTAAAACATCAAAGACACGTTTAGCACCTGAGCAGCGAGGAAAGTGTAGTTTAACTCAAACTAGTGATGCACGATTTATCACTCACTATATCAGGATTGACCAACAGTTTGTTTGTTTACCAACTGCATCAGGCTGATGTGGAAAAATACTAAATATGATATTAAAAACAATATCAGGGCTTATGCATTACAGTCAGTGTTATTGTAGGATCACTGGAATACTTTATAGTTTTTATTCATATTTTCCATTTTGATTTTAGCAATACCAACTGTAATTTGTTTGTGTGTTTTTAATACGTCTATATAGTTTTATATACTTCAAGATAATCAAGATAAACTAAAATAAAAAATAAATTTCGCCTTAGCTAAAATAAAGCAATAATATGTAATATGTTTTTTTAAACAACTATAACTCTGGGTCCACTGCAAAACAGGACTCCTAAAAAAACAATGGTCCATCTTAATTACTAAAATAAATTAAATGAAAGTGTAATTTAAAGTTATTTAGTCAAGCATCCTGTTATTTGTGATCTACGCTGCATCTACAGTATATACAGATCGCATAATAACATCAAGTATAATTTTAAAAGGGATTTTTTTAATAGCGAATGCAAATCTTCAGTAAAACATGGTGCTCGAGTGAGTAGTTTTAATAGATGAGCTTATCATCGCATTTTATAAAAACATTTATTCATGAAGTGTCCTCTCAAAAATGAAACTACTTGACCGGAGAGAGATTTCACAGCATGAAGAGCACAGTGAGGATCATTGAGGATGATTAAATACACATCAACACACACACACACAAGCACACGCACACGCACACACACACACACACAAACATCAACACAAACACACATCAACACACACACACACACAAACATCAGCGCACCCGCGCACACATATCAATGCACACATCAACACACACACACACGCGCACACACACACACACACACACACATCAACGCACAATACACATGCGCACACACATCAACACAAACACACACATCAACACAAACACACATATCAACACACACGCGCACCAATACACATGCGCACACACACATCAACACAAGCACACATATCAACACACACGCACACCAATACACAAACACACACATCAACACAAACACAC
>QVTF01025476.1:0-42720 GCA_003573665.1 Oxygymnocypris stewartii | reverse complement strand
TCAAACTTTTTATTTACAAAATTGAGCTTTGCACCATCTGTCGCTCAAATCTGGTCCACGTGATGAGTTTTCATTTAGGTTTTGGGTTATTAAAAACATTCGCTGTCAGTTATTTGACCCACCGTGCCATAACGTTTTCCAGGACACACTGAAAAAAAGGGTTTACTTTGAAACTGTTTCGCTCAGAAATTACTTGTAAATTTCATAAATAGTTCAAATGACACAGCAACAACATTAATTAAACTGGAAATTGGGTTTTTCGTGCATCTTAAAAAGGGGCTTAATTCACACGTCCACAATTAAAGACCTTAAAAGGTCATAAATTAGAGCAAAAAGTCTCAAATTCATCAAATCGATGCTTTAAATGTTGAATGCATTGCAAAAAAAAGGCATTCCCCGGTGTAAGTAAATTGTAATGTTAATGTAAATTCTTGAAAAACTGAATGCAATTAAGAGAGTTTATTTAAAATAAGGACAAATATCTGTTAGTTGGATATGAAAGCTTAACTTTGAGTTATTTTTCTGAGCTCACTGCCAGATATTTTCTTCTTGTTTGAATCATAAACTCACATTTAAACATGTGATAATTCAAGAATCTTTAGACATTTAAACTGAAAAACAAGATGAAATGACTAAGAATGAACATCACTTGTACTTTCAAACGTTGAAGTGTCGCTAATACAAAACATTTACATTTTGTGAACATGAATGAATCGTGCTCTCTTCAGTTTATTCCTTAAACTTTCTTAAAAAGACCTTCATAAAACCTGCAGAAAGCATGACATTTAAAAGTGGAAAGACTGAAATGGTATTTTCTTGTCAAATGTACTCCAGTAATCTTTGTTTTATGGAGAAATTATGATTTTTACAGTCTTCATGCATGCATGCATCTAGTGAGATTGATAAACTGATACAAATCTGTTTTCTGCACACACATATTAAATGGAAAGTCCTTCACAGACTTAACTGAGTGTTGAGGCTTGTTCTGAAGG
This sequence comes from Oxygymnocypris stewartii, assembly GCA_003573665.1. Taxonomy (NCBI): domain Eukaryota; kingdom Metazoa; phylum Chordata; class Actinopteri; order Cypriniformes; family Cyprinidae; genus Oxygymnocypris; species Oxygymnocypris stewartii. Next base: position 41,728 of record QVTF01025476.1, on the reverse strand, counting down.
TAGAGGCTGATGTCGGCAGTGCGTTTGACCGTAAGCCTTCAGCCGAGCGTCAGATCTGAAAGAACCGTACAAGGCCACTCGCTCTTCAGACGGCCCACAGGCCACTCGATCAGTGCATGTCCGTAATCAGTGGACGAGCAGCGAGAACAGAGCTGTGAACACTACGTGTGGCTCAGCAGATGCTCACTGCAGTAATCATGGGTTCAAGGGCTCTGTGGTAATGAGCTACAGGTCACAGGTCACCCCTCCGGGACTCGAGTGCTTCAGAAGTTCAGTCGAATTCAGTTTCTGATTTATTTATTATAAATTATTTAAACTTTCAATATTGTTTTATTATCTTCAGTTACGTTTAGCAACATAACTTGTTAAATATTTAAACTTAAATATTAAATATTTTAAGTTGAATTTATTTCCAAGAGAAGTATTAAACATACATAAAAAACATATACAGTATGTGACCCTGGACCACAAAACCAGTCTTAAGTGTACATTTTTCACAATTGAGATTTATACCTCATCTGAAAGATGAATAAATAATATTTCCATTGATGTATGGTTTGCTATGATAGGATAATATTTTGCTGAGATACAACTTTTAGAAAGTCTGGAATCTGAGGGTGCAAAAAAATCTAAATATTGAGAAAATCATCTTTAAAATTGTTCAAATGAAGTTCTCAGCAATGCATATTAATAATCAAAAATCAAGTTTGGATATATTTACAGTAATACATTTAGAAAATATCTTCATGGAACATGATCTTTACTTAATATCCTAATCATTTTTGGCATATAAAAAAAAATCATAATTTTGACCCATTCAATGTATTTTTGGCTATTACTACAAATATACCCCAGCGACTTATGACTGCTTTTGTGCTCCAGGGTCATATATATATATATATATATTTGCAATGCTAAGTAAACAAAAACTCGAGAAAAGTGGAATAATGTGCCACATTTATGATTTATGGGCAGAATGAATTTCTGTATAAATAATACAAATCATTCTTACATGTATTATTGCTAAAGAAATATCATCGCGTATATAGGAATGGCTTTAAACTAATGATCTATACAGAAATCTGTTTTATTCATGACGTTTGTTCGGTTCGAGGCTTTTAAATAATGAACAAAAGAGCGTTTTCGATGAGGCTTAAAGCTCTGTTAATATTCTGCACACATTCATAAAGCCTCTATAATATCAACATAATCAAATCTTGGCTGATAAACCTGACACTCAATCTGCTCATGCTTTGTGTCATCTGAGTGATATTTTAGACCGTTTTGAGTAAAATAAAAGTTTAGTATAATTGTACAAACGTCCAGCTCATGCGTTACGTGTCTTTTTGCTGTCTTTTATAAAGTAAATGTAAGAATAACTCTTATATTGATAATATTTCAAGATGCTGGATTGAATAAGCTTGGCTTTACTTGATTCTTCAGATATTATTTTTATAAAAATCAGCAAGTCTCAAATTTGATCATCAGGCTTTTGAGGAATATTTATTTGTTCATCTCTCAATCATCATTTCATTTCATTATATGTTTTAAACTAAGCTTTTAAATATCATTTGACTAAGACATATTATTAGAGAAATAGAGTGACGGACGATATTTAGATCATTGTATGCAAGCATCCGCTATACTGTTATTAATATTTAATTCATTTACATTTCAAGCATCAGAATTTCATCAATTTTTCATCATATAAATATCAGCATCTGCACCAAATTGCATATATTTGAGCCTCTGAACAAAACGGAGCTGTTTTTTCCTCCATATTCTCTCTATATGAGCCATAAAAGCCTGATACATTAAATGTGACACAAAATATTAAACTGTATGCAGAAAGGTTTTAAATTGCTCCTCTTTAAAACATATATTTTTTCTGGCTATTGTTTCATATGTCAGACTTTACACGATTAAAATCCTCTTTAAACCCAAAAGCACCCCAGGCACCTTGGGATTGGTTCATTAAAAAGTGTACTGGTTAAGGCCAATGCAAATGAAATGGGTACCAATGAGAGCATCCCATGTTTTCTGTAGTCTGATAATGCTTTTTACTTTACAGAGAGATGTATTTGTGACAGCACGGCCGTTAGATCCTGTTACAGATAGGAACGCATGCAATATTGATCCCGGCAGGACATTTAATGACAGTCGAGTAGATTGCAGTTGGTGTGGAAACCCAATGGACTCTTATGTCCAGTAGTGAAGGCAGAGAAACTTGATCTTTGGAGAACTACAGACACTGTTTGGAAAGGATGAATAATTGGTAAATTAACTGGATAAGAACTAGTGTTGGGTTCGAGTCCACTTAAAGGGACAGTTCACCCAAAAATTCAGTCATCATTTACTCACACTCAAGTCGTTCCAAACCGGTATGAATGTGTTTGTTCTGAACACAAAAGTAGATACTTTGAAGAAAGTTTGTAATCAGGCTGTTTTGGGGCACCATTGACTTCCATAGTAAGAAAAAATCAATACTATGGAGGTCAATGGTGCCCCAGAACTGCTCTGTTACCCACATTATTCAGAATATCTTCCATTGTGTTCAGCAGAACAAACACATTCATACAGGTTTGGAATGACTTGAGAGTGAGTAAATGATGACAATTGACATTTTTGGGTGCACTATCCCTTTAAGTCGAGTCCGAGTCTTAAACCAATCGAGTCCGAGCCCAAAAGGGCCGAATCCGTGTCCAGTGAAACTCTTAACCTGGTCTTAACCTTTACAACCAGAAAAAGCCATGTCAATGTAAGTCTAACAAACACAAACCTCTTTTGCATCCTGCTACTTTAATTATGAGATGGTGTAAAATCTAAATTCAGTGTCCTGTTCGGTAAAACTAGTCATGTAACAGAAGTTATGGCTGACTGTATTTATGTATTGTGACTCATTTCAGATTTGGTAAAATGTCTATAGTTAGCTGAAACACTGAGAAATTCAATTAGACCAAAAAAAGGTTTACTAAAAATAAAGTATTTTATTAAACTCATGATGAGCACTGAAGAAAGCAGCTGAAACGTCGTTGCTCTCTGGTCTCTTTTTAATACTCTTTGCACTTTTGTCACTTTTTAACTTTTGCATATTAAAAATTGAAAAACTATATTTTTGGTAGACCTTTTTTGGTCTAATTGGATTTTTCAGTGTGCGGATAAATTCAGCTAAACACTTTCTTCTTTTTGTTCTATGCACATGATCATTTTTTTTTCATTTTGAGCGCACATAATAAACAAAAAAAATTGAAATATTATAGGGCGGGACTTGGCTTTATTCATACAGTAAATGTATAAATGCAAGGGTGGGTTGGGGGGGGTTGTGACTGGGGTAGCAGAAAATGCTCCTCCTATCTCTGATTGTGGTATTCAGATATTTAGACCCCAGTCAGAGTATACAGCATTTATCATTTTTTCTTGGATCAAAATGAGGCTGTGAGGGATAAACGTAGTCTTGCAATGACACACACTGTGTATAAAAGCCCTACATGTGCTTTCCATAACTCACAGCCAACTCATTCAATGCATTTACAGTTAGCAAAATTCATTATGTGAGGAATAATAGACGACGGCCCGTTGAACTATTAGTAAATGTGGACTCATAAAAACTATTTCTGCAAAGATTGATTAAAAGAACAAATATTTGAAGCTAGAATCTGCCACAGTTTAAATAATAATAATTTCAAAAATACAGCAAAAACGTACAAAAATGAAAATAAAACATTCTCAAGCTTACTGAAGGCTAGTAAACAGTCTCATTATTAATTACAAGCAAAATTATAAATATATTAATCAAAAATACAGTTTTTCAGACATATTGGTCTATATAGGCTAATACAGAATTGGTGTAATTTATGTAAAAATAAAACACTGCACAGTCTTTACTGCATGCATTAAATATAAATGATTCGTATTAAAGTTACTAAAGTGATTTAGTCAAAATCAACGAGTGATTTTCTCCTTTTCTTTTGTTGTTTGATGAACATTTATGACGCAGCATGTTTACGCTGCTGTCACTTTAAGACCTGACGCACAGATAACATGTTTTGACACATCTGTATTTCTCTCAACAGTTCAGGTTCACCTTAGAAACAAACTGACTGCATTTATATGAATAGTCTCCGAGATGGGCTTTTCGTGTAAGTGTGTAGCAGTAACATGCAAAGGGGACTTAATTCGGCGTTCGCACGCGTGCTGACAGGTGCTTTCAGTGTGTGAGCACAGAAACACATCAGCTTTCAAGAACTGGACAAGACTTAAAACACATGCCAGAACTCAAAATCACTTTCATGATAATGCATAGAGTCCGTGACCTATCCAAACTGTTAAAACTGGCTTTTCGAACTTAGTATTTTTGTCTCGTTTCTAGTCAAAATATCTACAAATTCTTAAATTATGTTTTTTTTGTTATTGATATTTTGACTAGAAGCGAGAGAAAAAAAAATCTAAGTAAGAACAGCCTTATTTATTTTGCAGTGTGAACTCAAAACAAATATTTTCAGAGTCCCAAAGGTTCGAGTCCAAGTCAAGTCAGAGTAAAAATGCCTCTCAAAATTGTACTCGAGTCCGAGTACCCCAACTCTAATAAGAACCACAAAATGTGTTTCCGATCCCGGTGATCTATCGTGAAAGGTGGCAGAAACACACCCAACACGTACTTTTGCAGGAGTTACACTAGTTGTCCAGTGCTTCATTTCCCATCCCAAGTCTCATTCGTTTCTCTCCTCTCCAGTGTTTTCCATGTGCTGGATCCTTTATTCCCAGGGAAAGCAAAGGACAAATATCAAGCGCCTGTCATTTCTCTTGTTTCCATGGTTACAGGCCATTGTGGACACGGTTGACAACCTCCTGAGGCCAGAAGCCCTTAAATCCTGGGAGGACATGAATTCCACGGAGCAAACACATGCCGCCACTATGTTACTCGATACCCTGGAGGAAGGAGCCTTTGTCCTCGCAGACAACCTGATCGAGCCCGCTGTCGTCCGAGTGCCTGCCGAGAACATCAGTAAGTGCTTTCATCTGAGCCGGCAACGAGCCACGTGTGTGACCTGCTGCATGTGATCGATGAGTTTTTCAGGAGTAATATTAATGTATGAAAACCAAAAGCAGAGAGAAACCTAATTGGCAAGAATGCTTGGAAGAGGTAGAAAGGTCAGTTCACGACAAATTCAAACCAATGCCAGATTAATGGAGTAGTTCCCCAAAAATGAACATTTACTCATCCTCAGGCCATCTAATATGTAGATGAGTTGTTTCTACATCACTTGCTCATCAATGCGTCCTCTGCAGTGAATGGGTGCCGTCAGAATGAGAGTCCTGATTAAAACATCACAATAATCCAGACTATCAGTTAACATCTGAGAGAACTAAAGCTGAAACAAATCCATCATTAAGACAGGTTTAACTTCAAACCATTGCTTCGGACTAAAATACGAGTCCATAATCCATAATCATGCTTCTCCAGAGAAAAGGAGGTCTGGTCTGAATCAGGAGAGACGTCTGCAGATCAAGCAGCGTTTACAAACCAAAACAGCTCTAAACAACATGTGGCTGGGTTTAGATGCGAGAGACACAGGAGATGCACTCTTTCTCTGGAGGAAGCGTTATTATGGATAATGGACTTAGCCAGAAGCAATGGTTTAAAGTTAAAATGCCTTAATGATGGATTTGTTTCAGGTTTTGTCTTCTCAGATGTTAACTGATAGACTGGAGTGGTGTGGATTATTGTGATGTTATTATCAGCTGTTTAGACTCTCATTCTGACGGCACCCATTCACTGCAGAGCATCCATTGCTGAGACTGATGCAATGTGATATAAACGTTGTGGTATAAATGCCATGCTTTGTCCAGTTGAGTTTAGCTTTTTTATCTTGCATATTTGACGTATGTAGAACGCACTGATTCTCACTGACTTTAACTAAAACATACATGAGGAAAAAAAAAGCATCATAGTCAATAAACACTTTTTCCTCAACAATAAGTGTATAAAAAACAATTACAAGTATTGACTAAACTTATAAGAGATTTTCATTAAAGACAATCTAACAGCTTTGTGAAATTATCACTGGACCTGGCCTGAGAGTTTAGGTGAAGAAATGCATTTTTTTCTTTGTAATAATACAAATATTCATAGTTATTATTGCACCGTCTTGTGGACCGTTGATTGATAAATCTGATGTGCACTGATCTCTTCCTATAACTGAAATAATGCCTTTGGAGATATTGAAAGATATTGTTGTTGACAGCCGTGCTGCTTTGACGTTGTGGTAAAGGTATAAAGGACATTTAGCAAATAGATGAAGTCTTTTACACATTGCTGCAATGCGGCTGGAAGAGATAAGTATTTGAAATATTCAGCTGCAGATCCTCAGGGGTAACAAAATAGTATAGAGAGCAGATACATGATTAATTAATCAGGCAATAGCATATAAGACCGTCTGAAGCAGCAGAAGAACTTCAGCAGATTCGCTCCAGTTACGCTTTCAGTAACTTCTTCAGCGCTGAGCTTTTGAGTATAATTATGTATGTATTTAAATGGCACGGTATTATTTTTGCTGTACATCTACAGCTGGAGAGCTCTGCAACAGTGTGCTATTCAATCAATAGATGTTCTTGATTTTGTACATGCCTGGATGATGAAGGTTATTGCTTGTTCATCTGAAGTGTTATCATAAGTAAGCCAGGTCTCAATGAATGTGTTTGTGGGCAGTTTGACTTCCCCGTGGGTCATAACAGTGCTTTAAATGAGACTGCCACACACACGTCCATCTCTGCAGATATCAGCTTTCGTGGAAAGAGAAGACAAGACAAAGCGATCCTACACAACGCTAACGTCGTGCTGCTTAATTTAGAGAACCTTTCCCGGCAGAGTCGATCCGGGCTCCAGAAATCATTGTGCTGATTTCTATTTACAGCCACAGATATGTGGAATAACGCAGGAATCTGAGCCGTCGACGTCTGTGCATGAGTTTACAGAGAACGAGTCCAATCTCAGGCTGCATTTGTCTGGTTGATTTCAGCAATCTGCCCTTCTTGAGTTTTCTATAGTGTTTAGTGTTCTTCATACAGTTCACAAGCTATACAAATCAACGCTTAATCAGTTTCTACAAATGCATTAAGTATTGAGATTAAAAACTGATGTGCTTGTAATTAGATTATATTACATTTTAGGGGACTTACTATATGGTTAGGATTAGTGTTTGGCTTAGGGTTAATTGCATGTAATTATGCATAATTTATTGTTATTACAATAGTGAGTACATGTAACGTGTAACAAGGACACCTTCAATAGTTTTTACAATTTTAACATACTACAGTTAGTTCTTTAATTATTAAATAGTATTTAGACATGTAAAACATTCATAATTTAGTCACTTTATTTTAAGCTCCAATTCTTACTATTAATTAACTACAGCTTTGGCCTCAATAAACTCATACTTTTCTGCTTATTAATAGTTAATACGATAGTTGTTAGTTTAGGTATGAGGTGGATTAAGGGATCTATAATATGGTCATACAAAATTAGACATTAATATGTGGTTTACAAGTATAATAAACAGCCAATATGATAGTAATATGCATGCTAATAAACAAGTTAATCGTGAGAATTGATCCTTAAAATAAAGTGCATAATTTTCATAAAATGTATTCTCCTAACTTTATTTTTTAATTTTCCACTTTAAAGAATCATATTGCTTGTATACATTCGGACAGAGTCGCAGTTTTACTAAATTCAGTTCTTTGTAATATCTAGTTAGTTCAGAAGTATATTAAAAGTATCTCCTCTCTAGAGCAAGCGAAACTAAAATGTAATATTCATCTTAAATCTGTATGTTGAAGTGTTGAAGTGGAAGGTTTTTATTTGTATATTCAGTTCTGTCTTAGGCATGTTAGATTTTCATCTGGAAACCGTTTTAGGACAGCATGCCAGTAGGAAATATCAGTTTACATTTCCAAACATCCCTTGTGCCATTAATTGTAGTAATCCAATGAGATGATTGTGTGCGTGAGGAATCCGACAGACGTAAGATCCACACAGAGATCTGATTTCAGTCCAGCTGGGAATAAATGAAGAGAGACGGACTAAATCCATGAGAACCGGGACATTTGAGAATCTAGCTGCAAAGCTACAGTAGTGTGAGAAATGAAAGGCACTTTAAACAGTACTGTAAGAGAAGAACCTGAAGAGTGTATGGAAGCTCATTTCCACCACCGAATACATGCTTTATTATAAACAATTGACCTTTTTCCAGAGAATTCTGAATTATAAAGTCAGAACTGTGAGATATAAAATCATCCTAATATATAAAGGCATAATTCTGAGATATAAAGTCATAATTCTGAGATATAAAATCATCCTAATATATAAAGGCATAATTCTGAGATATAAAGTCATAATTCTGAGATATAAAGGCATAATTCTGAGATATAAAGTCATAATTCTGAGATATAAAGGCATAATTCTGAGATATAAAGTCATAATTCTGAGATATAATGTCATAATTCTGAGATATAAAGTCATAATTATAAGATATAAAGTCATAATTCTGAGATATAAAGACGTAATTCTGAGATATAAAGTCATAATTCTGAGATATAAAGGCATAATTCTGATCTATAAAGTCATAATTCTGATCTATAAAGTCATAATTCTGAGATATAAAGTCATAATTCTGAGATATAAAGTCATAATTCTGAGATATAAAGTCATAATTCTGAGATATAAAGTCATAATTCTGAGATATAAAGTCATAATTCTGAGATATAAAGTCATAATTCTGATATATAAAGGCATAATTCTGAGATATAAAGTCATAATTCTGAGATATAAAGGCATAATTCTGAGATATAAAGACGTAATTCTGAGATATAAAGTCATAATTCTGAGATATAAAGTCATAATTCTGAGATATAAAGTCATAATTCTGAGATATAAAGGCATAATTCTGAGATATAAAGGCATAATTCTGATCTATAAAGTCATAATTCTGATCTATAAAGTCATAATTCTGAGATATAAAGTCATAATTCTGAGATATAAAGGCATAATTCTGAGATATAAAGTCATAATTCTGAGATATAAAGTCATAATTCTGAGATATAAAGTCATAATTCTGAGATATAAAGTCATAATTCTGAGATATAAAGTCATAATTCTGATATATAAAGGCATAATTCTGAGATATAAAGTCATAATTCTGAGATATAAAGTCATAATTCTGAGATATAAAGTCATAATTCTGAGATATAAAGGCATAATTCTGAGATATAAAGTCATAATTCTGAGATATAAAGGCATAATTCTGAGATATAAAGGCATAATTCTGATCTATAAAGGCATAATTCTGAGATATAAAGTCATAATTCTGAGATATAAAGTCATAATTATGAGATATAAAGGCATAATTCTGAGATATAAAGGCATAATTCTGATCTATAAAGTCATAATTCTGATACATAATTCTGAGAAGTCATAATTCTGAGATATAAAGTCATAATTCTGAGATATAAAGTCATAATTCTGAGATATAAAGTCATAATTCTGAGATATAAAGTCATAATCTGAGATATAAAGGCATAATTCTGATCTATAAAGTCATAATTCTGATCTATAAAGTCATAATTCTGAGATATAAAGTCATAATTCTGAGATATAAAGGCATAATTCTGAGATATAAAGGCATCATTCTGATCTATAAAGTCATAATTCTTGAGATATAAAGTCATAATTCTGATATATAAAGTCATAATTCTGAGATATAAAGTCATAATTCTGAGATATAAAGTCATAATTCTGAGATATAATGTCATAATTCTGAGATATAAAGTCATAATTATAAGATATAAAGTCATAATTCTGAGATATAAAGTCATAATTCTGAGATATAAAGTCATAATTCTGAGATATAAAGTCATAATTCTGAGATATAATGTCATAATTCTGAGATATAAAGTCATAATTCTAAGATATAAAGGCATAATTCTGAGATATAGTCATAATTCTAAGATATAAAGTCATAATTCTGAGATATAAAGTCATAATTCTGAGATATAATGTCATAATTATGAGATATAAAGTCATAATTCTGATATATAAAGGCATAATTCTGAGATATAAAGGCATAATTCTGAGATATAAAGGCATAATTCTGAGATATAAAGTCATAATTCTAAGATATAAAGGCATAATTCTGAGATATAAAGTCATAATTCTGAGATATAAAGTCATAATTCTGAGATATAAAGTCATAATTCTGAGATATTAAGTCATAATTCTGAGATATAAAGACAATTCTGAGATATAAAGTCATAATTCTGAGATATAAAGGCATAATTCTGAGATATAAAGGCATAATTCTGAGATATAAAGACGTAATTCTGAGATATAAAGTCATAATTCTGAGATATAAAGGCATAATTCTGAGATATAAAGGCATAATTCTGATATATAAAGGCATAATTCTGAGATATAAAGGCATAATTCTGAGATATAAAGGCATAATTCTGATCTATAAAGTCATAATTCTGATCTATAAAGTCATAATTCTGAGATATAAAGTCATAATTCTGAGATATAAAGTCATAATTCTGAGATATAAAGGCATAATTCTGAGATATAAAGGCTATAAAGTCATAATTCTGAGATATAAAGTCATAATTCTGATATATAAAGTCATAATTCTGAGATATAAAGTCATAATTCTGAGATATAAAGTCATAATTCTGAGATATGAAGTCATAATTCTGAGATATAATGTCATAATTCTGAGATATAAAGTCATAATTATAAGATATAAAGTCATAATTCTGAGATATAAAGTCATAATTCTGAGATATAAAGTCATAATTCTGAGATATAAAGTCATAATTCTGAGATATGTCATAATTCTGAGATATAAAGTCATAATTCTAAGATATAAAGTCATAATTCTGATATATAAAGGCATAATTCTGAGATATAAAGGCATAATTCTGAGATATAAAGTCATAATTCTGAGATATAAAGTCATAATTCTGAGATATAATGTCATAATTCTGAGATATAAAGTCATAATTCTAAGATATAAAGGCATAATTCTGAGATATAAAGTCATAATTCTGAGATATAAAGTCATAATTCTGAGATATAAAGTCATAATTATAAGATATAAAGTCATAAGTCCTGAGATATAAAGAACGTAATTCTGAGATATAAGTCATAATTCTGAGATATAAAGGCATAATTCTGAGATATAAAGGCATAATTCTGATCTATAAAGTCATAATTCTGATCTATAAAGTCATAATTCTGAGATATAAAGGCATAATTCTGAGATATAAAGGCATAATTCTGATCTATAAAGTCATAATTCTGATCTATAAAGTCATAATTCTGAGATATAAAGGCATAATTCTGAGATATAAAGTCATAATTCTGAGATATAAAGGCATAATTCTGAGATATAAAGTCATAATTCTGAGATATAAAGGCATAATTCTGAGATATAAAGGCCGTAATTCTGAGATATAAAGACGTAATTCTGAGATATAAAGGCATAATTCTGAGATATAAAGACATAATTAATGAGATATAAAGTCATAATTCTGAGATATAAAGTCATAATTCTGAGATATAAAGTCATAATTCTGAGATATAAGGCATAATTCTGAGATATAAAGTCATAATTCTGAGATATAAAGTCATAATTCTGAGATATAAAGTCATAATTCTGAGATATAAAGGCATAATTCTGAGATATAAAGGCATAATTCTGAGATATAAAGTCATAATTCTGAGATATAAAGTCATAATTCTGAGATATAAAGTCATAATTCTGAGATATAAAGTCATAATTCTGAGATATAAAGTCATAAGTCTGAGATATAAGGCATAATTCTGAGATATAAAGGCATAATTCTGAGATATAAGTCATAATTCTGAGATATAAAGTCATAATTCTGAGATATAAAGTCATAATTCTGAGATATAAAGGCATAATTCTGAGATATAAAGGCATAATTCTGAGATATAAAGGCATAATTCTGAGATATAAAGGCATAATTCTGAGATATAAAGTCATAATTCTGAGATATAAAGTCATAATTCTGAGATATAAAGTCATAATTCTGAGATATAAAGTCATAATTCTGAGATATAAAGGCATAATTCTGAGATATAAAGACGTAATTCTGAGATATAAAGGCATAATTCTGAGATATAAAGTCATAATTCTGAGATATAAAGTCATAATTCTGAGATATAAAGGCATAATTCTGAGATATAAAGGCATAATTCTGATCTATAAAGGCATAATTCTGAGATATAAAGTCATAATTCTGAGATATAAAGTCATAATTATGAGATATAAAGTCATAATTCTGAGATATAAAGGCATAATTCTGATCTATAAAGTCATAATTCTGATCTATAAAGTCATAATTCTGAGATATAAAGTCAGAATTCTGAGATATAAAGGCATAATTCTGAGATATAAAGGCATAATTCTGAGATATAAAGGCATAATTCTGATCTATAAAGTCATAATTCTGATCTATAAAGTCATAATTCTGAGATATAAAGTCATAATTCTGAGATATAAAGGCATAATTCTGAGATATAAAGGCATAATTCTGATCTATAAAGTCATAATTCTGAGATATAAAGTCATAATTCTGATATATAAAGTCATAATTCTGAGATATAAAGTCATAATTCTGAGATATAAAGTCATAATTCTGAGATATAAAGTCATAATTCTGAGATATAATGTCATAATTCTGAGATATAAAGGCATAATTCTGAGATATAAAGTCATAATTCTGATCTATAAAGGCATAATTCTGATATATAATGTCATAATTCTGAGATATAAAGTCATAATTCTGATATATAAAGTCATAATTCTAAGATATAAAGTCATAATTCTGATATATAAAGTCATAATTCTGAGATATAAAGGCATAATTCTGAGATATAAAGTCATAATTCTGAGATATAAAGTCATAATTCTGAGATATAAAGTCATAATTCTGAGATATAAAGTCATAATTCTAAGATATAAAGGCATAATTCTGAGATATAAAGTCATAATTCTGATATATAAAGTCATAATTCTGAGATATAAAGTCATAATTCTGAGATATGAAGTCATAATTCTGAGATATAATGTCATAATTCTGAGATATAAAGTCATAATTATAAGATATAAAGTCATAAATCTGAGATATAAAGTCATAATTCTGAGATATAAAGTCATAATTATGAGATATAAAGTCATAATTATGAGATATAAAGACATAATTCTGAGATATAAAGTCATAATTCTGAGATATAAAGGCATAATTCTGAGATATAAAGTCATAATTATGAGATATAAAGACATAATTCTGAGATATAAAGTCATAATTCTGAGATATAAAGACATAATTATGAGATATAAAGTCATAATTCTGAGATATAAAGACATAATTATGAGATATAAAGGCATAATTCTGAGATATAAAGTCATAATTCTGAGATATAAAGACATAATTATGAGATATAAAGGCATAATTCTGAGATATAAAGTCATAATTCTGAGATATAAAGACATAATTATGAGATATAAAGGCATAATTATGAGATATAAAGGCATAATTCTGAGATATAAAGTCATAATTCTGAGATATAAAGTCAGCATTGCGAGATATAAAGTAATAATTGCGAGATATATAAAGTCAGAATTGCGAGATATAAAGTCATAATTATCATTATTATCATAATGAAGTCATGCTAAACATGAGAGATTTCATAACAGCTAGTTATTGAATGAAGCCAATCACAGACCTATTCTTTAAGGTCAAGGTTTCTTTATTTGTCACATAATAAATCATACAGGGTATAATCAGAAGTGAAATGTAGATCAAATCAGGTCCGCTCAGTGGACAGTGCAAAGAATAAAAATTATATAAAAGTAACACCACACAAGAGCATATATAGGTAAAAAAGAGAAATAAATATATAAAATGTATAAAATAAAATATGCAATAGAATAAAGAAAAGTGCAAAACAGTAAGATGTGCAAAACAAGTATATGGGACTTAAAAGAAGACTCCCTATAAAAGCTGAAAGGTCATCGGTTTAGTTTTTCTGTTTCTTTTTAATAGGAGACTCTTAAGTTGAGTGAAATACCGTTTTTAAATCAAGTCTTGTACAAACTGATGATGCTCAGATGTGGATTTAGGAGGTGCATTTTGGTTTTAAACAGTTTTAATTGGCATGTACAATTTCTAACTCCTAATTAATCTGTGAGATGCCAAAATAATAGCATTGTAACCTATTGCAAAATGATAATATGAAATGTTTCTTGTGCATCTTGACTGGATAGAGGGAAATATCTTGGGTGTCTGCACATGGATTGAATTTGAATATCTGGAGGAGACTATTGTGAGCACGTTTACTTTAAATCGATTTATTTTATTTTATATTCTAAATGGCAAGAGTGGTTGATTTGTAAAACAGAAGACAGTTTTCATTTTACATTCACCAACAATTAAAATGTAAATTTGTAAAGAGTGGAATCCATAGCGTAATCAAAAATGTTATGATTTAGATGCAGCTGTTGTCTCGGGTGCATGTGAATACTGGATCTACAATTTTTTTTATGAATGCATTCATCACTGTGAAAGGACTGAATCCAAATAGACTTAGCTCCGGTCTCAGCGTGTGGCGACTTTAACCGTTCAGACGGAGAGAGGATCCAGCCCAGGACCCTGCCAGTGGAATTTATTAGTAACGCGATCTCATTCATAGAAGTCAGCTTTGTGCGCTCATCTGTCGTTTCAGCGTTCAGGCCTCTGGGTTACTGCAGGCGTTTTCCTTTAACCTCGGCTCAGTGCTTTCTGACTCCCTTTATTTTCTTCTCTAGCTTTTTGTGGAGCTATTTTTTGTTGCTCTCAGCCGTATTGTTTAGAGTGAATCGTTTCTAAAGTGCGTAGTGTGGCTCTAATATTTGATGGTTTTAAAATAAAACAAATGTTTTCTTTGATTATCTTTAACTCCTTCCTAACTCATATTTGAAAAAAAATTATTATAGTATATATGGATCAAAATCTACAGAGTTAATTAAATAACAAAAAAAATTATGATTTTTTTTTTTTTTTACAAACTTTGATCATTGCCTTAATCTTTTAAACAACTGAAAATATTTTGGTAACACTTTACAGTAAGGTTCATTAATTAATGCATTAACTAACATCAACTAACTTTGAACAATACATTTGTTACAGTGTATATCAATCATTAATATAATTTAATAAAACTACAACTGTTTATTGATAATTCATGTTGATGCATGACTATTAATTAACATTAACAATAATATAACTTTGGATTTTAATAATGCGTTAGTGAATGTTGAAATGAATATTAGCTGTGATTAATAAATGCTTCATTCATGTTATCTAATGCAGTTATCTACTGTTAACAAAGGAACCTCGTTGTAAAGTGTCACCGAGATGTTATTAAATTCACCTGTCAAATGCATGCTAATGTGCGTTATGTCTTATGCATGTTAATGTCTCTCGTTGAAGACGCTCAGGCTGCACTATTGTGCTGTTTTCAGAAAGAGACGCGTCCACACATCCAGTACTGTGGGTTTTGTACTCGATTGTGCATGTTATGTTTTGACAGACATTGATGTGATTTTCAAATGATGTAGATTTGAAAACAGATGGATCGTGAGGTAATAATAATCATTTATTTCTTAGCCGACGACAAGTACTTAGTGAAGCAGTTCTAATATTTCGTTCTTATATAACGTGTGTGAGCGAGGCTGCTTGATTTTTACGCTAAAACTTATTTTATTATAAAACTGGTAGTTGTGTAGTTCATTATACTTATTGTATGGAATGACGGTTATTTTGTGGCTAAAGTTACTCAGAAGCTGACATGCTTGGCATGGATTTAGTTGTCGCAAATTCTGTATATATTTTTGTATATATTGTATATATTGCCAGATCTGTGCCTTGCCACAATCCTGTCTCTGAGCTCTTCAGGCAGTTCTTTGACCTCATGACATGCACTGTGAGCTGTAAGCTCTTATATAGACAGGTGTGTGGCTTTCCTAATCAAGTCCAATCAGTATAATCAAACACCGCTGGACTCAAATGAAGGTGTAGAAGCATCTCAAGGATGATCAGAAGAAATGGACAGCACCTGAGTTAAATATATGAGTGTCACAGCAAAGGGTCTGAATACTTAGGACCATGTGATATTTCAGTTTTTCTTTTTTAATAAATCTGCAAAAATGTCAACAATTCTGTGTTTTTCTGTCAATATGAGGTGCCGTGTGTACATTAATGAGGAAAAAAAAATGAACTTAAATGATTTTAGCAAATGGCTGCAATATAACAAAGAGTGAAACATTTAAGGGGGTCTGAATACTTTCCATACCCACTGTATATATATATGTTATTTTTTTTTATTTATTTTTTTTAACCATGAAAAGATTGGCCTTAAGGCACAACACTGTTTTTGTCTCTTTTAATAAAACTCTAATATGTAACCCCATGAAAACGCAGATGCTGTTGTAAATAGCAGTGAAATCTCTTTTTAAACTGTTGTTCCATTATTAGCCCTACGCTGACTTTGAGTCAGATGCATTGAAAGCACACAGAGATGCAGTCTGTCAAGCTTTAGCGCTCAGATCTCTTGCCGTCTCATCAAAAGGGAAACGAATGTCAGAAATCACAACTCTCAATGCGGCGTCTGTAGGAAAGGAAGTCTCATCTTTCAGTTAAATACACCAATTTTAGTATAAGGTAATGAAGAAGCTTTTCTTTTTTTTAAGTTAATTTTCTTGAGAAAAGTGTTAAAGAGAAAATATATTCTGCTTACTTTAGACAATACACCTATTTGTTCTCTATCTGGAAATGATATGATGCGGTACAAATGCAGAGTTTGCTGGCCCGAGGTGCGTTAGAAAACTTTGAAACCATCTTCTCAATTCACTCTCTTTTATGTGTACAATGTCTCGTTTTAATTAAATTACCCCGCATTGGCTTAGTGACACAGTCCTTTATTTCCATCTGGCAGAAGAATGTGAGAAGCTGAATGTGAGAAGCAATGTATGCAACTGTCATTGTCTGTTGTTTTGTTTAAAAAGACACCATATGGCACATATAGGAATCATATCTTTCTGCTTTTCTTTCTTCGTTCAGTGCTGGACGTGTACGTGTTGAGCACCGACGGCCAAATTCAGGACTTCAGGTTTCCACAGAGCAGCAAAAGAGGAGCCGCGATTCAACTCTCAGCAAACATGGTCAAACTAAACAGTAAAAACGGTAATTAAAAGCAAGGTTGTAGTCATTTCAAATGCTTTAACTTCAGATGCTTAGTTAATAAAGTCAATGGTTTTCCTGATCTGTAGGACATAAACACTCTGCTCAAGTATTTAGTGCATTGCAAGCTTTACATACGTTACATGCGTTCTTGCATTTCTGTAGCTGTAACAAAGCTCAGTACTCAAGGGCACGTGATGTTATTCTGGTTGATAGCAAAAACATAGTGCTCAGCATTGTTCTCTTCAATCTGTTGCTCCACTTTGACAGTCAATAACCCGAAAGAGAAAGTTCAAAATATATCGATATTTTATGACACCAAGGCCATTTAAAGATAATCTCAGTTGGTTTCTCTATCCAAATCCAGCAAGTACTAATGGACTTCTCCTATCATTTATTTACTCAAGGTGTTGCCAAGTTGGTTTTTGTCCTTTATAAGCACTTGGGGCAGTTCCTTAATACGGAGAACGCCACAGTGAGGCTGCTGGGAGAGGGCGGAGTCAGAAACCACACCCTCTTTGTCAACTCCCACATCCTCTCCGCCTCCATCAACAAAGAATCCAGCCGCGTGTTCGTGTCCGAGCCACTCGTCTTCACGCTGGCGCATTTGGATGTAAGAACTTCAAAGCTTCATTAAAGACATGCTTCTCTATCTTTGCCATTTTATTTTTGGGTACTTTTTTCTTTTTGAATACAGTGTTGTTAAGTGTCCTGATTCCTTCAGTTCTTTTGTGTATGTCTCATACTTAATTGTTTCAGAAATAAAAAACACAATCTAACATAAAACGGGAAGGCAATCTGAGTAAGCACAAAATACAGTTTTTAAAAAGTTATTGTTATTTGTTAATGCAAAAATAAAATGATAACTGGACCTGTTTTTAAAATGTACATGCTGCATTAATAATGGGGTTAAGCTGGACTAGACTAAACTCTTTAAATGGCATGAAGATGTTTAAAAGTTAATTTTGTCAGCTTTTTAATTCAGTCACACAGAGTCCGAAATTTTCATATTCATCATCCTTTCCTATCAAAATGCATGTTACGGATGAGCAAATGCAGAAGATTTAACCTGATCTGAATTTGTTTATGACTGACGAAGGTTTCTGAGGCAGTGTGTAAACGTGATTGACACAACATGAGGTCGTATTCATTTTTCAACGTGCAAAAAATTCAGACGATAATTTCTGACTGTGCGATGACTTTTAGTCCTGTGTCAAAACTGTGCGATGACTTTTAGTCCTGTGTCAAAACTGTGCGATTACTTTTAGTCCTGTGTCAAATGTCCTTTTTATTATATTTAGTTAACCTGTCATAAAGTTAAACATTGGGCTGAAAATGTGTCCTTTTACAAGAGAAGCTCTGGTAGAGGGATTTAAACTGTTGACATCTGGCAACCCCAAGCATGAAAACTTATGGAGGTATATATTTTTCTCCTCCTTTATATTTTTTATTACTTTAATTTATCATCCTCATTTATTTATTTATTTTTAGAAAATATAGACATTTTGAATTTTTTAGTCTAATTTTTTCATCAACAGTATCTAATGTTGATATAGTCACAGTTAATGCTTAATGATGTCAGTGTCTCATCTTAGTCATAGAAAATAAAGCTCGTTAAATAATATTTTTTATCATAGTTTTCGTTAATGAAATGAACACCACTTAAAGGGTCTTACCCAGTAACACACTATGCCAAATATAAAAGAAATACCAGAAAGTAATTCAAATACATCAGTCATTTAAGTTTAAGAGGGCAGTTACCTTTTCACATGTAAGACAATTTTACTGCTTTTATTTAGATTGCCTTTGATTCATGTTGTATTTGATTTGAAGATCTAAAATGATTTAATATCATACTAATTTTATCATTTTGGGTGTAAAAACATTTTCACAGCACTGTATTTATATGAAGCCGGTGCTGAAAAACAGTGAAGGGCCAGAGTAAGGCCAATATATTTGCTTCAAAACCTAAAGATAAGAAAGGATTTAAAATTCTCAGTTTCAATAGAATTACTGGTACCTGGAATGTATCGTGTTACAACATAAAACATGGGGCGTGTTATTTTGAATAATCAAGTAATCAGCATCTTCTGATTCTAGGATTGAGTTAAAATTAGAGCCTTGAAAACAAAATCAAAGAACATTCTTGTCAATCAGTCTGGTTTATTAATAGAGATTGTCGATCAAGGAAAACAATGTTTGGTATAAAAGGTTTAAATCTCTAAACCTGGCAGATGTCAGCTGTCACATTCAAATACAATGACATGTTTCTCTGTTTATCAGACGGAGAACTACTTCAATCCAAACTGCTCATTTTGGAACTATTCTGAGCGGAGCATGACAGGATACTGGTCAACGCAAGGATGCAAACTCCTCGCCACAAACAAGACTCACACCACTTGCTCCTGCAGTCACCTGACTAACTTTGCAATCCTGATGGCTCATCGAGATGCACATGCGGTGAGTATCGACTGATCCCAGTCCAGCCCTGGGGTGGGACATCCGGTCGAGGAAATCAACATGATTCAGTTTATAACTATAGGTCAACCGCTACACTTCAAAGCCCATTTTCTGCTTTTTGCTTTTCAAATAACCATGATACTGTTGAGTATTGAGTCTCTTGAGTTTCCAAAATTTAATGTTCCTCTGCGGATACCTTCATTGGACATAATTTGTGTTTATCACAGCAACAGGAACTTATCTCTACAAGAGACCAAGTGTGACCTTGGACCACAAAACCAGTCATACGGGTCTATTTTTGGAAATTGTGATTTATACATCACCTGAGAGCTGAATAAATAAGATTTCCCTTGATATATGATTTGTTGTTATAGGACAATATTTGGCCAAGATACAACTATGTGGAATCTGAGGATGCAAAAAAATCTAAATATTGAGAAAATCATCTTTAAAGTTGCCCAAATAAAGTTCTTAGCAATGCATATCACCAGTGCCGAGACTAGACTTCTGGGGGCCATACACAAAAAAATGGGGGGGGGGGGGGGGGGGTGAAACGCATTTGTCTGTGTTTCACTCAGTCTCGAATCGCGCTCACGGAAAGCGCTCGAGAAACAAGAGACTGTAGGACATTCACGTTACATGATTTGACTGACAGTGCACCGCATTAAAATAAATGATCATTTATGTTTTCATAACAGTTGGCCTAGTTAAAAAATTAAACTTAAAATTTAAACATTTGAGAGCGAGGGGGCCCCTGGTGTTTCGGGGCCCTACACAGCTTGTGTATTCTGTGTATAGGGAGGATCGGCTCTGCATATTACTAATCAAAAAATACATTTTGATATATTTACAGTTGGAAATGTACAAAATATCTTCATGGAACATGATCTTTACTTAATGTCCCAATTAATTTTGGCATAAAAGAAAAATCAATAATTTTGACCCATACAGTGTATTTTTGGCTAATTCTACATACCCCAGCGACTTAAGACCAGGGTCACAAATGAATATATTGCCGAACTTTCTTAATATAATTGTTAATCTACTTTGATGAATTAATCTCGTGTCACTTGTAGGTTTCTGGGGACACTGCAATTATGTCAATATGACATATCAATAGTAGTTGTCTAATATGATAGCATAGCTGTGATTTAAACTGTAATGAATGTGGAAATCAGGAGTTTTGTTGTGTAACTGTTAACATGGTCTTGGTCCACACACTTACCTAATTGTTGCAACTGTGGATAGATATAAAACTATAATGACAGCAGATTCTTATTTTCTGCCTATATATAACATAGATATTATGCTTTGTTCTGTTGAATCAGGAATATTAAAAAAGATTCCCTTTCTATTAAAGCTTTTTCTTTAAAAAATATAATTATGATGCACACAATTTGCTGTGCTCCTGAAAAACCAATATTTATTGGAAGTGCTTACAAGATTGTAAAAGTTGTGTTGTTAGTAAGGTAGAGAAATGAAAATCGAAGTAAATATGACATTATTTTCGACAAACCAATAATTGAACCAGTGCCTGCAGTGCTGGAGGAGCCAATTAAAAGCTTGGATGCTCGTCTGATGTAAACCTAAACAAGAGGCAAGTACAACACATAAGGGGTGATATAATCACTGGCCTAAAGCATATCAACAGTACTGCTCTTCTAGGAAAGAAAGGGCAACAGCCCAAATTGGAGGCAGCAGAGTTTGAGCTGCCCTGTCTCTCTGGCCAATTACCTTGTTCGAAGTCGACCTTTCGCAGGTCAGCAAGCTTGGGGTATTTGATTAGCTCACATATGAGAAGTGGCTTGGATTACCAAGATATGTCAGCCGGATAGGACTGGGATATTTCACTCCCAATTACGAGCCTTATGAAGGGATACAAATGTGCTAAACTCTATCTATTCCAAGATATCATTGTGAGAGAGGGTGCTCCATCCCTAGTAATGGACGGAAATGCAATCCACCATCAGCGGATGCAAAGTCACCCCCTTGATAATGTTGGCCAAGTACAACATGGAAGAAAGGGTTTTGGGGAACCAAGCCCACCTTGTAAAATGGCAGCACCAGCCTCCAACTTGTGGTGGAAGAGATGCGCCAATCAAGAACAAGTCTACAATCCCTAAAGCCATATCTCAAACCAAGCAAGACAGCTGGGTGAGATGGGAGGGTATTGATAAGAAAATAACTACCTGTAAAGACCTGTGGAATATGGTGAAAGAATGAGTTTTCTCATCTGTGCCACAAATGAGGTATCTCCTTGTCCTATAAACCTAAATTGGGCTTGAGCACAAAGAACAACAACCAGTGCAATGCCTCAGAATGCACAGTCAACCCATCAATTTCTAATATATTTCCTTGAGAAAAGAAAATCAGAGCCCTTGCTTCCTAACGCTGGCCCACTGGTTGCCACCAGCGACTGGAAAATACACATTGAACAAGACCAGCAACTTAGAAACCTTTCCCATGGAAATCGCCAGCACCCACCTGGGACCAAATCTTTCTCTCTGGTCCAGATTACAGCAATAGGTC
Organism: Oxygymnocypris stewartii; assembly: GCA_003573665.1. Classification (NCBI taxonomy): domain Eukaryota; kingdom Metazoa; phylum Chordata; class Actinopteri; order Cypriniformes; family Cyprinidae; genus Oxygymnocypris; species Oxygymnocypris stewartii. Next base: position 19,441 of record QVTF01025476.1, on the reverse strand, counting down.
TTCGTTGTCCAAGTTCTTTGGGAGGACTCTGTGGATGAGGCACATGAGCGGAAGAGGCTGCGATATGCCAACCTTGCAGGGGAGAGAGAGATTTGAGACTGGAACATCCAGGTGTGCCCAGTTGAGGTGAGATGCATAGGATCCAATATAATTCTCAGGGTACTGGGAATTGGAGGACAGTCCAACTGGTAGGAAAATAAAGACATTTGTGGAGGAGACATACCAAAACAATCCTTGACGATGGCTGAAAAAAGGACACCTCCTGGACCAACAATTGAGACCATAAGAGACCAGGGCTGCATTTCTCAAAAGCATTGTGAGATAATTTGATCGTACAGACCATTGGTGGCAATGGATGTATGATTTACGTAGGCTTACAGTGCTCTTGGGGAACTGCCCTGATCAGCCCACTGCTTGTTACACTAGATGGCTCTTTGCAGTGTTGGCAGTCTTCGTATCATGGCAGTTCTGCACTCTGAGCAGTCATTAACTATGGCTGAAATGTAAGGACACCTTCTGGACCAGCAATTGAGCACCATAAAAGACCAACAAGTGAGACATAAGCCCAAACCTAAACAGCCCACTGCTTGTTAAACTAGGTGTTGCTTGCTCACAGTGTTAGTCTTTGCATCATGGCATCATGCACTCAGAGAAACAGCCAAACATCAAGAGGCATTGATCAACTAGATATCAAGAATGACTGGCTGTAGGACATACATTAGAGTCTAAAGAGCCTGTGGTGGGCGAACCTCGTGAGAGGGTGTATCAGTGTTTGGGCGATATGCTTAGTTTTCATATCGTCTTATTGTCAGCCTCTGAGATCGCCGATACATGATATTATCGAGCTAATTTATTATTTCCTCAGTTATTCAAAAAGCAGCTACTGAAAACGAGCAAAGAACATATACATTACCAAAGAACATCATCACTAGCTCAGTCTAGTGCGAGATTGTGCACTTAAATACACTCCCGTGAATCTACACTGTATGATGAAAAAATACACTTACATCGCACGTACATCTGCACTTTGTCTGCATTTTTGCACCAGTCAGCGTGCGCTGAACAACAAAACTGCTGTTTCAGTGATGACTCACCTGAATGCCATTGCATTCATAAACTCAACGGAATCGTGTGTGATTGGTTATAATGTACAATACTGTTAAAACGCAGACAAGTTCAAGTTCAAAGTTTATTATAAGCCCTGAGAGCAATTTTTGGTGCAGCATCAAGTTTGTTGACATATCATACAAAACACACAGCAGACACAACATCCGACAAATGTAAAAGCCTTACAGCAGTGGGAATAAAAGAGTTTAGGCATACTATAAAGTATACCAGAAGGAAGCATTTTCAATTCGTGGAACAGTGGATGAGTACAATCTGCAATAATAATTGTATCTTTCTGTAAGACAAACTGATCAAAGCTGTCTGCTTAATGCCAATTATCTTACTACCTTGGTTGACAATGCCATTCAATGAATTTCGATGTTTAATATTTACGTTACCATACCAACACCATATGGAGAAGCAGAGCACCGATTCAATATAAGATACATGGTCATAAGAGTCCTACTGATATTAAAAGTATTGAGCCTCCGAAGACAGTGTAACCGCTGCTGGCTTTTTTCCATACTGCTTCAACATGAGTATCAAAACATAATTTATTATCAATTATTAGCCCAAGGTACTTGTAACTACTAGTCCATTCCACCATTTGACCTTTGACACTAGTTGGTTGAAGGACTCATAATGAAAAAGAAACATAATGGTACAATTAAGTCCTAATATGAATTAGATAGTATTACTAGCCTAATAATAATAATAATTGACAAAGGCATCAGCTACAGGCGATATCTCTGACTATTGTCGATACACGACACTATCGTCTATTGGCACAACCCTCGGGTGTATTATGATAAACTGCTAAAACACCCTGGATGCTGAGGTACACAACTGATGATGTGTCTCAATATAATCCTTTAAGCTTCTGCCCAGCATCAGGACATCATTAAATCAATGCAATACTGATCCACAGGGATGCTGCTTTCATGCATACAGCCTTTCAGGAAATGAATCATTTTGTTGTTGTTGCTCTTGTTTAGAAGATGCGTCAGTGTTATAACATCTCTAGCTTCTGTGTAAACAAAGACATAACATTGATTATTCAAACTCTAGGAAGTTAAGACGTTATGATTTAAGACGTCTGCTGTCACAAACTTGGACTGTACTAGACACGAGCTTCCATTGTAGTTAATACTTGTCTCTACTGGAAGCGATCACTGCGGTGAATTTACATGACAGATTAAACAGCATTTTGTTGCTAATATGTAAATAATAAAAGAAAAGCATATGAAAGAGAGCTGCTGCATGTGTGACTTGCACGTTTTTGCATTGTTTATGGTCTCTACACATTCAAAAATCAAAAATGATTAAGTTTCTGAGAAGTGACATGTTCGAGTTAAGTAACTGTTAATGCTAATGTGTATTTTTCAAGGGTGTGGGAAGTGTTCACGAGCTCCTGCTGACAGTTATCACACGACTGGGCATCGCCGTTTCACTCGTCTGCCTTGCCATTAGCATCTTCACCTTCTGCTTCTTCCGCGGCCTCCAGAGCGATCGCAACACCATCCACAAGAACCTGTGCATCAACCTCTTCATCGCAGAGCTTCTGTTTCTTGTGGGCATCAACATGACTGAACCTCCGGTGGGTACATCTTTGCACTCTGGGGGGTCAGGTAGAGGTGTAAAGAGGGCTTATTTCAACCCTAGTGAGCTGCCTATGTTTTTCAGAGTGTCTATTTACACTAACTCCACCCACTAACGTGTGATTGGGTTAGTCAACACTAAAAAAAGACACTAACTCTGCATCAGTTTCTGTGGTGTAGATGGTAAAGCGTATGCTTTTTGACACGATCGACCCCGAGTTCGAGCCTGCCTTTTGCCGAGCTATTTTTTTATCCATTTTCAAATCTCATATCACATCAGAAAGGCATTTATTTTCAATACAAATGTTAAAATAATCAAAATAAGTAACGCGTAGGCTTAGGATAGGTGTAGAGAGGGCTTTATTCTCCCAATAAGGTGGCATCCATTTAATAATTTGAATTAAAACTATAATTTACACTCAATACATTATTATTGCATACTGTTTTATAATGCCCTACAATACTGAGGTGCAGATAATTGCCACTATTAGCAATCTAGCAGTTTTAACAATGACAAATTAAATATGCAAATATAGCAAATTTAACAAATATAGAATCTATAGATATTTGCACTTAGTGTATATAATATCTATCACTAAAAAAATATGCCATGTGCACTGTCTAAATAGCATCTAATTGGTATTTCCACCTATATTTGTATGCATCAAACATTGTCAGGTTTGTTTGATTCTTGGTCTTTATTTCTTCTGCTCAGATCGTGTGCTCTGTGATTGCTGGAGCTCTGCATTTCTTCTTTCTTGCCACATTTTCCTGGATTTGTTTGGAGGCCGTTCAGTTGTTACTCATGCTCGTGGAGGTCTTTGAGAGCGAATTCTCCAGACGGAAATACTATTACACATCTGGCTACCTGTTCCCCTGTGTGGTGGTTGGCATTTCGGCAGCCATCGACTATAAGAGCTACGGGACGAGGAAAGCGTGAGTAATGTTGTGTATTGATATCGGCTTGCAGTTTAAATACAGATACAGATCTGCCTCTCTCCATTAATGATGTTAATATTAAACAATGTTGACAATAGAAAACCAGCTTTAATGCGTATTTAAGTCTTAATTATAATTCATTTTACTGGGTTAACATTTTAATTTAGGGGCCAATTCTCACTCTTAATTACTTGCTTATTAGCATGCATATTAGTACGCATAAATCACATATTAATGCATTATTCAGCATGACTATATTTTAAATGCCTATACCTAAGCGTAACAACTATCTTACTAACTATTAATGAGCAGCAAATAAGGAGTTTATTGAAGCGAAAGTCATCATTAATAGTTCGTTAATAGTGAGAAGTTAAAATAAAGAGTAACGTTTTTCTGAATATTTATTTGTATCTACTTTATTTGTATCTTTGCTATATTGAAAACTTGAGTTTTGTACATAAATTACTTGTTTTTACTATGGTGGCAAAATTATATTCAATTCATCAATATATTTTGTTAGGGCTGAACGATTAATTGCATTTTTCGATAATATCGCGATATGAAAAAACTCGATTTCTCAACCGCAAAGGCTGTGATTATACTGTCACGTGACACGCGAGAGTAATGTATGACATCCTTCAGCTGTTAAGAACTGCCGGGTTCTCCTGTAGTGGGCGGAGCTAATGCGCAAACGGCAATCTCATTGGCCGGTGCTCACCTATCATCGTCCCTGTTTTGATTTCAGCGAATCGGTTCGAGCGAATACAGACGACCTGATTAATATTCATGAACCCAGCAGCTCAATAATCCTTAGTGCGTTTTATATGGTTATTAATAGTAGAATTCGTGGTAGTTTTGTCATCTTATCAGTGTTATTTGTAGGTTTTTTCCCATTTTTTATAGAAACACTAAAAGACAAACAATATCTTAAGCACCTCCACCAGTCCTAAGTTCAGTTAACATGACAAATATGCATTCATACAGGAGTCTATCATCATATAATGCTAAATTATCATACTATCATACTGTTTGACTGAAATAATCAATTGAATTTGATAGGTGTCTCTCACATTGTCCTACAGAAACATTAAAATAGTGTAGATTAGTGTAATGCTTTATAATAATAATTTATTCTGCTTGGTGACCGTTTCATTAATTTAACATATTTAATATTGGGGCATCCAAGTTATTTGACATTTTAACTTTTTTTTTTTTAAAGTAACAATAGTTACTTTCCCTGGTAATTAGTTTCTTTTATAACAATGTACCTCGGTTAGTATTCGTGAGAAGTAACTAGTAATATAACTAATTACTTGTTTAAAGTAACGTGCCCAACACTGCATACTATACAATGATTTATTGTATGTTTTTGATTAATAATGAATATGAAGAGCTTTAAAAAAAATGCATATTAAATCACAATATTGGTTAAAAAAATCGCAATTAGATTATTTTCTAAAACGTTCAGCCATATATTTTGGGATATATTGTCACTGTAAAATACAATTACTTCCATTGTGATGATACAGTATTTTGGTCTTAACGCTTTCTCCAACGGTAGATCCCTCCAGATAATGAAATATCTGAATAAAGTATATTACGGTGGTTATCACTGTTCTTTCCATTAGACAAAACAATAATCTATGCCAGTGTTTCCCAACACTGCTTCTGGAGACACACCAACAGTGCATATTTCCATCCTCTTCCTAATCAACTCATCAGCTCGTTAGTATAAGACCTGAAACTGGTGGGTTAGGAAAAGGAGACATCCTAAATGTGGCGTGCCTCTGGAAACAGGGTTGGGAAACACTGATTTAGGGAATTCATTCCCTCCAATGAAAGTGTCTGTCACTCTCAAACCTTCGCAGTGTGTCCATAGCTGTCAGTAACTGCTTCAATGCTGGTTCTTTATTGCTTTTCTCCTCTTTCCAGCTGTTGGTTGAGGGTGGATAATCATTTCATTTGGAGTTTCATTGGCCCTGTTGCGTTCGTCATTATGGTAAGTTTCATTTATCATGAATACGTTTATTTAGGTTAATTGAATTCCCATATTTTCATGGTGTTGTGGTTCTTTGCGATGTTTGTATTGTGTTCTTTAATACAGTTCACACTGAATGTATGTTTGTTCGAATGTCTTGGTAATGTGCGTTGCATTCAAATAGCTCAGTAATATATGCTTGGTTGATAATTGATGCTGTTTTATTTTGGTTGGTATGTAATGATTAGGCCTACTGTGTTACTATTGATCAGACTTCATTCATAGAGTAACACTTCTTTCATTTAATAATGATTGAGCTCTTGGAAACCGTCCATGCAGCAGATGTTTCTGTGACCTCCACCAGATCTGTACCTAGACACAATCCAGTCTCTGAGCTCGGCAGGCATTTTCTTTGACCTCATGGCTTGGTTTTTGCTCTAATATGCTGATTTTCAGATGTTATACCTTATATAGACAGGTGTGGGCTTTTCAAAATCATGCCCGATCATTTGGATTTGTCACAGATGGACAGGAATGAAAGGGTAAAAACAACACGAACCAGAGAAATGTGCATCACCTGAGCTAAACGTCAAGCAAACTTCACATCAATGTCATGTTTTAGTTTTAGCATTTTAATGAATCTGTAAAGTTGCCATGCATATGCTTTTCGCTTTGTCATTATTGGGTACAATACAGTAATAATTATTTCAACATAATCACATTAAAGCATTTTAAATGAGCCTTTTAAGGCTGCAATATAACAAAATGTGTCAAATCTATCAGAATTATAGATAATTATAGATAGTTATAGATGAAGTTGTAACTATTGTGATATGAATTATGGCATAATTTAGCATGGTGAGAATGTCTTTTTCACAATGAAAGGAAGAGAAAGAAATCCACACTATTTTCTAAACTGAAATGCAGAGAGACTGAAGTGTGCAGCCAGTGCTGTTTCATTTATACATGCACTTTAAATGTGCATACAGCAGCTTTTCAGAGCAAGAAACGGTTACGTGATACACCCATGTTCCTCCTGTCTCAGACAGATCTCGTTCTGTACCCGTGGATTTAACACGAATGGTGCATCGCATATCTAGGTCACATTTTACCCCCAAACGCAAAGCTAAAACCCTTTGTGTAGGACCAATTCTTTATCCGTTTATTTACTTTCTCCCTCAGATTCTCATTATCATAATGCTTGGCACTTTATCGCAGAATATCTTGTGTGACATTTTCATGACAATTAAGCAGATCCTCCCATGTACCTTTCAACCGGAGATACTAAGATATACTTCTACAGGCTCAGAAACATGTCTCTGAACACTAACTGTGCTTGGGCATGGAAAGGTGAGCTGGAGGAGGTGCTTGGGCTGGTCTTGTGCTGTGTCTGGTCATCTCATCAGATCTGTGTCATCACTCCCAGCTGTGTTATAAATGCATCCCTGGCTTCTCCACTCATGCCGGAGCGAAGCGGCTCCTGGTGACTCAACAGCACCATAATCAACGATCATACAGACTCCAGCTCTCGCTATACCACTTACTTGTGCTTCAGCCATGACTTATACCTTAGATCATAAAGAGAGGTCTGCTATTTCTTTACAGACATACAAGTTTTGCCCTGCTGTCAAAAAAAAACAATCACTATATACAGAAAATGTTATTACATTTGTGACCCTGGACCACAAAACCAGTCATAAGGGTCAATTTTTCAAAATTGAGATTTATACATCATGGAGAAATAATATTTCCATTGATGTATGGTTTGTTATGATAGGACAATATTTGACTGAGATACAACTATTTTAAATCTGTAATCTGAGGGTGCAAAAAAATCTAAATATTGAGAAAATCATCTTTAAAGTTGTTCAAATTAAGTTCTTAGCAATGCATATTACTAATCAAAAATTAAGTTTTGATATATTTACAGTAGGACATTAACTAAATATCTTCATGGAGCATGATTTTTACTTAATATCCTAATGATTTTTGGCATAAAAGAAAAATCTATAATTTTGACCCATACAGTGTATTTTTGGTTATTTCTATAAATATATCCCAGCGACTGAAGACTGCTTTTATGCTCCAGAGTCACATTTCTTATCAATGAAATAATTAATAATATACAGTATTGTGAAAAGGTTTTTGCCCCCTTCTTTTTCTTTATTTTCTTAATTTGTTTTTGCATATTTGTCACGATTAAAAGATTTAGATCGTCAAACTAATTTTAATATCACACAAAGATAACCCCAGTAAATACAAAATGCAGTTTTGAGATAATGATTAAGGGAAAAAGCTGTCCAAACCCGCCTGGCACTACGTGAAAAAGTAATCGCCCCCTACATCTAATAACTGGTAGTGCCACACTTAGCAGCAGCGACTGCAATCAAGCGTTTGTGATGACTGGACATGAGTCTTTCACAGCGCTCTGGAGTAACTCTTTGCAGGATAGTTTTAATTCAGACACATTGGAGGGTTTTCGAGCATGAATGGACTGTTTAAGGTCATGCCACAGCATCTCAATCCGGACTTGGCCGCTCCTAAACCTTACTTTAGTTTGTCTTGAGCCGTTCAGAGGTGGATTGCTGGTGTGTTTGGGATCATTGTCCTGCTGCAGAACCCAAGTGTGCTTGAGCTCGAGGTCACAAACTGATTGTCGGGCTTTAACCTCCTTCAGGATTTTCTGATCGAGAGTCATCCAGGTCCTGAAGATGCAGTGAAATCAACAGGTCTGCAGTAACCAGGCCTGGGTTTGTGAAATCTAACTCTGCTTTCTAAAATAATGAGGTTAATCACAGTTCTGTCATGATTTTTCACGTAGGGCCAAGCAGGTTTGGACAGCTTTTTTCCCTTAATGAATGAAATCATTATCTCAAAACTGCTTTTTGTATTTACTGGGGTTATCTTTGTGTGATATTAAAATTAGTTGATGATCTGAATCTTTTAAAGTGTGACAAATATGCAAAAAAAAATACAGGAAGGGGGCAATAAACATTTACACGGCACTGTATTTCATAATCAAAATGACTCTTAACAGTACAGCATGGTGCTAGCATGATTCACAGGCAATGCATGTACTGATCAAATATGCACGTTTAATATTTTCATCTGAATATAAGCTGATTCAATTGCATTGGTGAGGAGGGGGGGGGGGGCACTGATAAATCACATGGGTTGTATAGTTATATTGCATACAAAAGAATGAAGAATGAGTGTAAAATAAACACATTAGAGTGGCATTCGTTACAAACACCAAGGCTGAACTCGTTTGAAGAGAGCAGAATAACTGGTGTGTGGGAAATGTGCTAAATACTCTTACCTTGCCTGAGAAAAACAAAGCATTAAAGGTGAATGTGAGGAGATAAAGACTGAAATCCACAGAAAACACTTCTGTACAAACGCTCAGACCATTAGTGTGTAATTTCCCCGACAACTTATTTACTGAACGACACACACAATGATTTCTGCCTTTTTAACAAGAACTAATATATCTGGTCTACTGTGTTTTTCTTTGTAGCCATATTGGATGTTAAAATAAGGATTAAAGAGAAAGAAAAGAGGAATAAGCGTTGATCTGAACACGTTTCAGAGACGGGACTGAAGCATGAGACCATGTAGTCCAGGCGAATAACCTTAAATCTGAATCTTTCCATATTTACAATGAGACATTTTCTTGCTGAACTATTATTTCTTTTGCAAACATGGCTTATTGTAAAAGTTGCAGCATGTTTATGTGACATTCTACAGTAAGTAAATTGCTTTGGATAAGTCAAATAGAGTCTAAAGTACTGCCAAATGTAAATGCAAAGTATATGGATTTAAACCAATCACTTGCAGTTGTTCAAAATTAGATTTTCTTTTTTTGTCTTGCTTGCTTTTTGTCTTCCTCTCCCCCAGTCTTTCTGTAATTCTTTCTGTTTTTGAGCCGGCGCTCCTTATTTGAAAGACTCTGAAAAATAGAGTTGAATTCTTTGGTGTTTACATGTGGTTTGTGTTGATGATCGACGAAGCAAAGAATTCAGTGCCTTTCTTTTCGAAAGGCATATTGTTTTTCTCTCTCTAGCTGCTTTCTGTGTATATATGTGTGTGTGTGAGTGTGTGTGCGTGCGTGTGAGTGTGTGTGCGCGTGCGTTAGTGTGTGCGTGCGTGTGTGTGTGTGTGTGTGTGTGTGAGCATGCGTGTGTGTGTGTGTGTGTGTGCGTGCGTGCGTGCGCGTGTGCGTGCGTGCGTGCATGTGTGTGTGTGTTTGTATGCATGTTTGTGTGTGTGTGTGTGCGTGTGTGTGTGTGTGTATGCGTGTGTGTGCGTGCATGTGTATGCGTGCGTGCATGTGTGCATGTGTGTGTGTGTGTGTGTGCGTGCTTGTGTGTGTGTGTGCGTCCGTGCATGTGTGTGTGTGTGTGTGTGTGTGTGCATGTGTGTGTGTGCGTGTGTGTGTGCGTGTGTGTGTGTGTGTGTGCATGCGTTGTGTGTGTGTGTGTGTGTGTGTGTGTGTGTGTGTGCGTGCGTGCATGTTTGTGTGTGTGTGTGTGCGTGCATGTGTGTGTGTGCATGTCTGCGCGCGCCTCCAAAAATGAACCAGATGTGTGTTTTTCATTCTCTTGTATGCAAAGCTAATGTGCTCACTTATTTGTAATTTCAGTTTTCTCATTTGGATTGAAGTCAAACACAATAAACTAACAACATGTGCTTTACTAACCTACACACTCCGTACTTGAATGATACATGTTCAGTATGTGACCCACATTTTGGAATCAAACATAGTTTTAATAAAACATACTTTTCCACTCACTTTTATGCCATTTTAGTCTTTTTTGAGAGTTTGTTAGAAAGTAATCTAGCGAGAGCTACATCATGATGTCGTTGTTATATACAGGGGGAATTAGGAAAGTCTGGGGACAAAATAACGTCCGTCACCACCAACTGAATTCAGACGAGCTTCTTTCAATAGAAGTGCTCTATTCTTCTTCCACATGTTTAATATAGATGATCGTCATTTTTTGTTTCCTGAAGTATGTTTCTTTAAGAGGTCTTCTCTGGTCATTCCCATGTTCAGGGCGGTGAAGAAAAACACACGCTCTTGCCAGCAAGCAGACATTTTCAGGGCCAGAGTTATGACTTATACTCGTCTGAGCAGTTTGTCTCCGATAAGCTTTATGATCAGAATTAGGAACAAATGTTAGCACTTTATTTTCTGGGTGATACTTCATGTCTCGAGAAATATCAATGTTCTTACAAGCTTCTGTACGGACTTGAATCACATCTTCATCCAAGATCTATTTTAATTGTCATGTTAAGAATTATTAAAAATAGAAAATGGTCCATAGTTTATAAGACGTCTTGGAAACTCCCAGCAGAGTCCATGCATTCTTGCATTTTGATGTTTTTTCAGTCGTTGTGTGCTTTTTGAATTATTGAAGGCTATGCATTGTATTTCATATAAGCCAACATAAAAGATGCTTATTTTTTATTCCATTGATAGTCGTCTAATGATCACAGATCCCAAGAAAGATCATTGCACGGTGCTTTTAGGAACGTGAATGTAAATACGAAATGTGTTTTGACAAATCTGCCATCTGAAGGATGAATTGCAAACGTGATTTCCAAGAGCTGTGGGAAAGCTGTGTGGTCTTCTCAACAAGTTTTCATCTTTTCCCGACAGCTCAATCTCATCTTTCTGGTGGTGACTGTGTACAAGATGGTGAACACACTCAACGTCTATGAAACCTGATTCCAGCCGATTGGAGAGCATACGGTAAGCTCGGTCTTCAATACTGTCGTGCACGCTTAGCAGCTGTGCAGTTTTACGTCTACATGTTACGAACTCAGTCGCAACTTATCATCTTGATTGCTTTGTTCAAAGATGCTAATAACATCAGCGTGTTCACGAGGTACAGGTTTCATCTGGAGCTGGACCTGTGAATACTCAAATACAGCTAATTGGGGTTTATGGGAATAATTACAGAAAACATTAACTTTTCAAGCACCATGTTATTAACTAATTTGTTCGCTTCCTGCAATGTGAGAGCACAGTCTGTCCCTCTTATAAACACTGTCCTCGGGAACTAAAGGCATATTTCCAGATGGGCCGTGCAATGGTATGATAAGCAAGATGTTTTATTGGACCCAAAGTCGTAATAACTTTTAAACTTGCATCTGGGAGCTGTGAAATCTCCTCTTGTCGTTTCCATTTGAAGGGATCGTCTGTTCAGGACATTTGAGCCACAGACATGCATTGCTGGAATCTCTAATGGAACGAGTCCCAGTGATGCACGTCTGGGTGGGACGTATTAATGTGCATAATGTCCAGTGATGCACGTCTGGGTGGGACGTATTAATGTGCATTAATGTCCAGTGATGCAAGTCTGGGTGGGAGTATTAATGTGCATTAATGTCCAGTGATGCACGTCTAGGTGGGAGTATTAATGTGCATAAGTCCAGTGATGCACGTCTGGGTGGGACGTATTAATGTGCATTAATGTCCAGTTGATGCACGTCTGGGTGGGACGTATTAATGTGCATTACTGAGTACGTGATGATCACGTCTGGGTGGGACGTATTAATGTCCAGTGATGCACGTTGGGTGGGACGTATTACTGTGCATAATGTCAGTGATGCACCGTCTGGGTGGGACGTATAATGTGCATTAATGTACCAGTGATGCACGTTCTGGGTGGGACGTATTAATGTGCATTAATGTCCAGTGATGCACGTCGGGTGGGACGTATTAATGTGCATTAATGTCCAGTGATGCACGTCTGGGCTGGGACGTAGTAATGTCCATGATGCACGTCTGGGTGGGACGTATTAATGTCCAGTGATGCACGTCTGGGTGGGACGTATTAATGTGCATTAATGTCCAGATGATGCACGTCTGGGTGGGACGTATTAATGTGCATTAATGTCCAGTGATGCACGTCTGGGTGGGACGTATTAATGTGCATTAATGTCCAGTGATGCACGTCTGGGTGGGACGTATTAATGTGCATTAATGTCCAGTGATGCACGTCTGGGTGGGACGTATTAATGTCCAGTGATGCACGTCTGGGTGGGACGTATTAATGTGCATTAATGTCCAGTGATGCACGTCTGGGTGGGACGTATTAATGTCCAGTGATGCACGTCTGGGTGGGACGTATTAATGTGTATTAATGTCCAGTGATGCACGTCTGGGTGGGACGTATTAATGTGCATTAATGTCCAGTGATGCACGTCTGGGTGGGACGTATTAATGTGCATTAATGTCCAGTGATGCACGTCTGGGTGGGACGTATTAATGTGCATTAATGTCCCAGTGATGCACGTCTGGGTGGGACGTATTAATGTGCATTAATGTCCAGTGATGCACGTATGGGTGGGACGTATTAATGTGCATTAATGTCCAGTGATGCACGTCTGGGTGGGACGTATTAATGTGCATTAATGTCCAGGATGCATCGTCTGGGTGGGACGTATTAAGGTGCATTCATGTCCAGTGATGCACGTCTGGTGGGACGTATTAATGTTGCATTAATGTTCCAGTGATGCCGTCTGGGTGGACGTATTAATGTGCATTAATGTCAGTGATGCACGTCTGGGTGGGACGTATTAATGTGCATAATGTCCAGTGATGCACGTCTGGGTGGGACGTATTAATGTGCATAATGTTCCAGTGATGCACGTCTGGGTGGGACGTATTAATGTGCATTAATGTCCAGTGATGCACGTCTGGGTGGGACGTATTAATGTGCATTAATGTCCAGTGATGCACGTCTGGGTGGGACGTATTAATGTGCATTAATGTCCAGTGATGCACGTCTGGGTGGGACGTATTAATGTGCATTATGTCCAGTGATGCACGTCTGGGTGGGACGTATTAATGTGCATTAATGTCCAGTGATGCACGTCTGGGTGGGATGTATTAATGTGCATTAATGTCCAGTGATTGCACGTCTGGGTGGGACGTATTAATGTGCATTAATGTCCAGTGATGCACGTCTGGGTGGGACGTATTAATGTGCATTAATGTCCAGTGATGCACGTCTGGGTGGGACGTATTAATGTGCATTAATGTCCAGTGATGCACGTCTGGGTGGGATGATTGTAGGAATGGCTTGACTTTAGAAAAGTGTTTTTTTATCATCAGTCTGCATTGTAAATGAATGTCCTGTTCTCAAACAAATTATTCATTTGTGTTTGTGTATTGGGAGTGAAACTGAGCACATGAATGCAATAGCCAATCAAACACAATTAATTGACTCGCTGACGGAGAGGAAATAAACTCAATCGCACTCAAATCAGCTCAGCATGACCTCAGCGATTATAATCAACAATGATGTCAATGAGATTAATAAATGCATAAACAGCTCATTCAGAAACACACAAAGCTAATGCAGTCTAACTTCTGTTGATTGACATTAAAGGGATAGTTCACCTAAAAATGTAAACCGCCATCATTTCTTCCCCCTCAAGCCGTTCCAAGCCTGTATGTGTTTATTTCTTTTGCTGAAGATATTTTAAACACTGTGAGTAACCAAAAAGTTCCTGGTTCCCATTGACTTACATAGTATTATATTCTATGCTGTGAAAGTCATAAATGATAACAGAAGTAAAAATGCGTTTATGTATCTTTGGAAACATTACGACATGCTTTGCTGAGAGATTGCCTCTCATAAACAGATACTGTATGATATTTCTCACAAAAGCAACCTTGGCTTATTGGAACTACGATTTTTCTGCAACGCCAATATTACTTACCTTATTATAGCAGTTTTAAAGTGAAATACACTTTCAATATGTGACCGTGGCATGTTTTTTATTACATTAATACATGCACATATTGAGTTTTTATTATGTTGCTTCTGGTACGTATTGTTCAGATGTCTGGGCAGTGTCGCTAAAGCTTAATGCTCTATCATATTATAAAATAACAAACCCTCTACGCCTAAACCTGCCCGAGAGTGTAACATTAACATTCCTTTAGTCATTTAGCAGGCGCTTTTATCCAAAGCGACTTACAAACAATAGAAGCAACAAAACCCAACAAAGAGCAGTGATACGCAAGTGCAATGACAAGTTAACGAAAGCAAAAGTGATATAAAAACACTGTTTAATTTCTCTTATACACAGGCTTCAGCTCACACTACACACACTGAATTAGAAAACCATACATATTAAGACATTAACGTTCAACAGTATCCATTTCCAAATCTCAAAGCATGTTCACAATCATGGTTTCACTTTATTTTGATGGTCCCTTTAACACTTGCACCTACATATCTACTAACTCTCATTAGAGTGGTAGTAGAGTACTAGTAGACTGGTTGGGTTAGGGTTAGATTAAGTTGGCATGTCAGTAGAGTGATGGGAGACCATCAAAATAAAGAGTGTGCAGATATGAAGCAGACAGTGTGTTGACATGTAGGTGCAACATTACGTAGTGCTAACGGAATGTTCAAAAGAGACCAACACAATAAAGTGTTACATATCGTTTCGGTCATAACTTAAGATTCTAAAAAGGAATTGTGTGAGAATGTAGCTTTCTTAGAAACTCTGGCTCTGTAAATCATGCTTTGTGTGAGTTGTACTGCCTCTAGTGGAAACTGATTCATATGTATAGGTATATTTTAAATTGTGCAGAAATGTAGACAGAGGCAGGTATTTTCAGTAAGCCTGGGGGATATATTAAAAGGCTATGAACTGTATTCATAACTGTAATCTGTGGTTTCAGGTCCTGGGTGTTGGTGCTTTTGCTTTGCTGTGTCTCGTTGGCCTGACGTGGTCGTTCGGTCTGTTCTTCTTGAACGACTCTTCAGTAATCATGGCGTATCTCTTCACTATCTTCAACACCTTACAAGGGATGTTCATCTTCATCTTCCCACTGTCTTCTGCAGAAGAAGGTTAAACCCATGTCATACCGAAGCAATCGGTTCGTCAGACACCACTTTCTTTATTATAGATGGCAGATGATTGTGTTAAGTGTTGGCTCATAATGCATTTTCTGACTGCAAACTTTATTTGTCATATGATTTATGTCGTATGATTCCCACTGATTTAGTTTTTTCTCAACAAGTCGAGAGACAATTTCAACGTTGTCTTTTTCAAATGCCTGTTTTCAGAGGTTATAACCCTAAATATGTGTTACATATTTTAATACATAGTCATAAAGTCAGCACGAAACAGTGTTTGCAGTTTGCACACACACACCACACACACACACACAACACACATTGCACGCACACATGCACGCACACATGCACACACCACACACACACACACGACACCACACACATGCACGCACACATGCACATGCACACACGCACGCACCGCACGCCACACACATGCACACATGCACACAAGGTAATTTCTTTACACAATGCATTACATGTGAGGAGTTAGCTTTTAATTTAAATTCATATAAATATTTTAGTGCTGTCAAAAAATGAATCGCTTCCAAAATAAAAGTTTATGTTTACATGATATATATGTATGTGTACTGTGTGTATTTATTTTGCATATATAAAATACACACACATTCGATATATATTTGGAACATATTTACATTCATATATTTATAATATTATATTTATATTATCTATAATTATAGTTAGTATTATAAACATAACATATTTGTAATTAAATATATACATGCATGTGTGTGTATTTATATATATATATATATATATATATATATATATATATATATATATAATACATACACACAGTACACATACATATATCATGTAAACATTAAACTTTTGTTTTGGATGTATTAATCTTTTGACAGCACATATATATATATATATATATAAATAAATAACTTTTTCAGCCCATTTAACCCTCTAAACGTGCAATAGAGGATGCAAAATACTCACCTTTACAGATATTAAAATAAACAGAGAGAAGCAAATTCAACTCTCTCATCTCAGCAAAAACATAAAAAATGAAATAGAGATGTGATATTCAACTAATATAAAGATTAATATTAAGGACCCGATTCTCACTATTAACTAGTTGTTTATTAGCATGCATATACTAGTATTGGCTGTTATTAGTACTTATAAAGCACATATTAATGTCTTATTCTGCATGATCATATTTTAGATCTAATCCACCTCATACCCTAAACATGACAACAATCTATTAACTATTAATAAACATCAAATTAGGAGGTTATTAAGGCCAAAAGTCATAGTTAATACAGTTAATTAATAGTCAGAATTGGTCCTTAAAATAAAGTTTGACCTTAAAGACAGCAGCAAAGATACTGTAAATAAAGTGAGTAAATAAAAGTGTATTTGTATTGTTACGTAGCATATTTCATTATTGCAGATATGATGGCGTTCTGTGTTTGTACTTCTTTACTGGGTTTTTATTCATTTCAAGGAATATTAAATCTAGTGCTGGATAAGATAAGAGAATAACATCTGTTGCAGAATCAGCATCTGTCTGTTTAAGCAGCACATGTGGTGTATTTTACCACGAGTTTAATCCAAATGAATCATTTAACCAACACGCACTTAAATACAGCATGTCCACAAATGAATACGACAGACTGTCAATCTCACATGAGTATCTGAAACACCTTGCTAATGAAGGGTTATGCTGTAGTTCAAAGGGTGCGTAGTCTGGAGGAACTTATGCTCAGATGTGGAGGACACGTCATTTTCAGGGAAAGTCGTTAAATGAAGGTTGATTTGTTGCTAAATGACATTGTGACGTCGTTGCACGATGATGATGATGAATCCAAATTATCTCTACATCAAATCTCAACAAAATGTGTTGATTTATGATCATATGTTCATTTCAATGCATTTTTGAATGATTACAATTTAAGTTTTTTTTTTATCAGCTAGTAAACTAGTCAAGCTACACATCCTGAACAATTATAGATTTAAGCGTCATGAACTGCTCCAAGACACGAAGGTAGAGGATCCAAATGCAGTGTATTTAATGAAGGGGAATCCACACACAAACATGCAAAGGTCATACACAGATCAGTTCAAACAAGAACAACTGCTGCACTGACACATACAAGACTTCACAAAGAATGACAAACTTAACCAGACTTATATAGTGTGAGCAGACACAGGCACGGACACAGTAAACGAGACACAGGTGCAAACGGTGAGTGCTAATGAGTCCGGGCAAAGGATTATGGGAAACGAAGTCTTTGATTGTGTGTGTGATAGAAGTCTGGGATGGAGTGCCCTCTAGCAAAGCTCAAGGTGACCGTTAGTATGTTACGCTCCAAGAAAAGTCTGTAAAAATAGGGCAAAATCTAATATAAAGGAATTTTGTGTATTGATTTTTACCTGCATTTTAAACGACACATTGTATCTTGTGTTTTCGGGTAGGGTAACAGCGGAAAATGGATAACAGATAATGTCATTGAAAATTGCATTTGTACAGTATACTAACTGATCAACAATCGCATGTACAAGCTACTACCAAGGTGTATCGTTAATGAACAATTATTCAATTATCATTATAATTAAGTTGAACAATTGCAAATAGCAGCTAACGTAGTTCATGTGTACTGCGAGGCATCTTTGGCTTCCTCTTTTGTGTAATTTAGATGCAAAATGTGTGCCTTTTTATTGTTTAAGTAACTTATCAAAAGTTGCCAAATAAAAAGCTACATTTGATTCTAGGTGCTTTAGAAAGAAAAGTTGCTAAATTGTGCAAAACAACTGCTAAGTTGTTAACACGGCTCTGATATGTGACTGAAATATTATATCTAATTGGCCGTCACATTTCATTACTGTCATTGGTTGAGAGCCTTGTAATAGGTAGTGGATTCAGTGCCTGATTATAAAACATGAGTTTTCTGATATATAGTGTATGTGTTCCTTTGCTGTGAATAGTGTTGTTTGTGGCTGTTAACGCCGCTGCTGTTGGATTGTGTCTCAGGTGCGTAAAGAGTACAGCAAGTGTTTTCGGCCGTCTCTTCCCTCTGAAGGACCTCACGGCGTCAACAAATCCTCCGCCTCCAGGTCCACCGCTCGATATTCATCTGCTACACAGGTACATCTGAATGTGTTCTCCTCTTTATCGATGTGGTCTCTCTTGTCTGATTGTAGTGCTTGTAAACCAGGTTTGGTCGTGATTAATCATCCGGCTGTTTCGAAAGCTCTGAGGAGCTTCTTGTTCGTTTTGAGCCAGATGTGAACTCTTCAGCGAGTCGTTAACTGAAGACTCGTCTCGAACAGATCATTAAATCTGGGACTTGTTGACATGAGCTGACAGCTGCAGTTGTATCGGTCTCATTTGAGCCGGTTCAACAGATTCGGTGAAAAGAATGAACTCGCCCATGAATCAGAACTCGATCAGGTTCTTGAATGGATGTCTATTTACTCACAGCTAAATAATGAATAACTGTTTTATTAAATGTAGTGCAGAGAAAAGTATGATATTATGTTTTGAAAGGACACAACACAAACTCTCTCACACACACACACACACACACATTTATACTGTATATATACACACATGCACACACACACACATTAGATAAACACACACACACACACGCGAGAGAGAGAGATACACACACACACACACACACACACACACAGAGAGAGAGAGAGAACACACAGACACACACACACAGGGAGAGAGAGAGACACACACACAGGAGAGAGAGAGAGAGAGAGAGAGAGAGACACACACACACACACAGGGAGAGACACACACACACACACACAGAGAGAGAGACACACACACACACACAGGAGAGAGAGAGATAGAGACACACACACACAGATAGAGAGAGAGACACACACACACAGAGAGAGAGAGGAGATACACACACACACATATAGATATATATACACACACA
>QVTF01025475.1:0-42628 GCA_003573665.1 Oxygymnocypris stewartii | reverse complement strand
GTTAAATTAGGCCAAATTTAATTAGTCAATTTCAGATAGAGCACATAGACAAGTCATAAATCTTTTTCTTTTAAAAGTAAAAAAAAATCATATTTTTAAACTTTGAAAGGAAATGAGAAACTATTATGTTCTGATTGAGTCCCAGTCGGTATACTTTAAATGGAAAAATCGGCGGGGGTAATTAAGGACACACATTTTCTGATCGCCAGACAAGAGAGCAGAGATAAGACTGCTTTCTGATCAGACATTTAATTTCAGGTGTTTAATATAATTCATTTTCTTTTCTCTCTTTCTGTTATGCCATTAAACCCTGAATCCATTTGCGGCTGACTTGACGGCTCTTTTTCCTCTTGCCCCTCATCAGCTGAGTAAATGTGAGAGTAGAGAGTGCCTTTTCCTGCTATTACCTCTAACACAGCATGACATCTGCAATTAAATCACATAGGAGTAATGTCTAATTGATCAAGTCCTCAGAACATGAGAGTTTCCAGCAAGGCCAATTCATTTCTTAGTTCTCATACTCAGTTTTTCATATAATATTTCCAGCAGAGAGTCTGTGAAAGCTCATGTTTTTTATATATAGTTATATATTTTATACATTATATAATTGTGGCTGCATTTCTACCTTCATAAAATCAATAGACTAACAAAAGTTTGGGAACAGAAATGGATATTATGGATATTTCAACATTGATAATAATAAGCAATATTTTTGACAAGCAAATCAGCATTTAAATAATATTTCACAGTTTGAACTGTATTCTTGATTAAATGAACGCAGACTTGGTGAGTATAAGAGACATCTTAAAACATATTTAAAAAACAAAGTTGTTGGGAATGAACTGGTCTAATAGTGGGTTATGGGTAATCTGTTTCAAGTAAATGAGGCTGACGATTATAAAGGTGTCTGATCACCTGAGAAGATCCTGTAAAAAGCTCTGGTTCTGTGTTGTCGTTTTCTGACTTTGAGAAGTTTGTGAAAGTGAAATGAGGGTCTCCTGGAGGGGTTGTGGGGGGGCACGGAGAGGGAAAGCCATTCTTTTGTTCTTCTGCATCTGTGATTCGTCTCAGTTCTTCATCAGATGAGTCTTCCTCACTGGGCACCAGGCAAGCATCTTCACCTGTCATTTCCTCTTCTGAATCTGAGCAGTGACAAATAGTGAGAGAAGAGAAACCATGAGGACAGGAGGAGAGAAAACATCGAGGCAGAGACGAGACGGTCCGGCAGGAGGCCAGCAGTGAAGATGCAAACACGCATCCTTATCTAACGCTCGCAGCGAGCCGCATGGACATGGACATGGTGTGCTTCTCTTCCCTGCTTCCCGTCTGCTGCCTCCTGCATTAATAATGCTTATCCTACACAGCTGAAGTTTCCATCACTCTGCTAGTCAGCAAATACTGCAGAAACAACCGCTGTGTGAATGAAGGCTGATGTCTACACTGGTGTTTTCTCATCATCTTTACTCTCTGATGCAATGTGCTGGACCCCGAGGGATGGTGGAAATCAGGTTTTTGTCATTTACAAGGTGTTTTTTTATGTTTATCAGACAGCTTTTTGGAATACTTGATTTGGATTGGTCAATCCTGCATTCGACTGTCAAATATTTTTGTACAAAGATGATAAACTGAATAATTATACTACACATCTAATAACCTTCATAGCACTGCACTTGTTTCATGTCTCTGTTGTCCCTCCTTGTCTTCTTTATTCTCAAATAATAAATAATAAAAAAGGTTTAAGCTCAAATTTATAATTCATACTAGTCATATATTACACTGCTACATTACTTATAATATTATATATATATATATATATATAATATACACACACACACTCTAGCATCAACATACCTTAGTAACCAGCAAATATTCTAGCAAATATTATTATAAATAAATATTATTCTAATACTAATATTTGTTATAGACAAATAAAAGTTTGTCTTGATGAAGTTTTTATTATCTAGATATTGCATTTTAAATTATTCTCAAAAATCATTTATTGCCATATTGATGTTGCCACCATTTATTTTATAAAATCAATAAGCCTCTTGTATGTTAGAGTTTTTCCCTTGGTAAAATTTTAAAGGCTTTACCTTTTGCAGAAAAATACCCCTTAAACATGGTAAAAACACTTTAAGCGGTATATCGGTTTGAAAAATATTTAAACTGCTATTAATTGCATAGAAAACACTTTCGATGTTGTTCAGACAGCTTCAATTAAAATTGACCAATAGAAGTTATACTAACCTGACATGCTCAGCTGTAAGGAGAGCATTGTGGACTTGGGTGACCGCCGTGACCCTTTTAACCATTTGGAGGCCGGAGGTGAACGATGATCCTCAGTATGAGAAGGTTTGACCCTCGGCGTAGAGGACCTGATGGAGTCATAAATAGGTGTAGTAGATATACTTCTATCTGAGACTAATCCAGACTGTGATGATTCTCTAAGTGACAGCTTTAATGAAGGAAGTGCAGCGCTTGGGGAAGTGATGGCACGTTCTGGAGACAGTTGAGTTAATTTCGGTTCAGAAACAGGTGTTGAATGAGCAGGTCTGGATTGGATTGGGTTTACTGGAGAAGAAACTGATCTAGACCTTGGGGACAGAGAATCTGGAGGTTTTGGACTTTGTTTAGAGATGAGAAAAGCAGGAGAATGATATTGAGAAGACCTAACAGATGGTATTCCACCAGGAGAGAGGCTGACAGTGGAAATATGGTCCTCAAAGCCTGCGAGAGTTTGATTTAATTTGTTTTTTGGTAGTGAAAGAGATGATGTTGGCAGAAGCGCTGAGGATGTGTCCTGCTGTGCTGCAGAAGATCTTGTTCGTGGGATTGGTTTTGGAGAGTCACCGAGTTCCACTTTCTGACCTCCTGTTCGTGGATTTGGCAGAAATGAGTCTGAGGTAGTCGACAGGTGCTGTGATCTCTGAAGCCTCGTCTGAAGAGGAAAAAAGCTTTCTGATCTTGGCAATGATGACGAAGATTGTTCAGCCTCTTGAGACAGCGGCCATATCTCAGGAGAAGAGTTGATCTTTACGTCAGAATTACATACACCGACGGATCCTTTGGTCATCTCAGAGAAGCACGGTGTGCAAGATAAAACCGAATATCCAAAATCTCCTCCATTTCCAACAGCTGCAAACCTTAAGGAAGAAAACAGACATGCATATATAACATCTAACAATGTGCTCCCACAGTTAACAGACTAGTCGTGGTTAATATAAATGTAAATGTCATGATGACACTGTATCTGTGTCAGTTCTGAGTTGAGAAAAACACAGCTACTTCAATTATATTGTTGTTTCAAGACGACATTCCTACTGAGAACTTTTCAGTCGCTTCCTTTCAAAAAGTCTCGTTTTTTTGCCTTGATCTTTTCTTTCTTACATTTTGCTCTCATTTCCCTGCTTGACTCCAAAGGATTTGTACATTGTAGCGTCTTCAACCATCTGGAAAAATTAAAGTGACAAAAAAAGAATCAAAATAAACAATGACAGAGGAAATAGGAGAAGACAGAATGCTAAGTGTAAGGAAACATCACTGAGGAGTCATTCGCTGGCTATCGCCCAGCAGTCCATTACGGAAACTAGGGTGAAGGGGTTCAGATTACCTCATCTAACTCTACGACGCTTAAACAGGAATCTGCAGGGCTGTCCGCTTTCCCAGCATCCTCAGCGGGAGCGATCATGAACAGAGAGGTAAAGTATTTATGCAACTCCATCCGCTCTGCTGCAAATCAGAGGCACAGTAAAACAGATTTATGTTAAGAGTTAAACTCTAAAATTAAATCAGCTTATGATCAGTATGAACATATTTATTCATACTACAGATTGACAAATCTCTAGATTCATATTTCAGTCCATGAAAATGTAAAAAAATGTATTTTTTGAAGACATTAAATCAAAAAATGTGCCTATTTATTTTCTGAATAAAACCCCATCAGTGCATAATTCATGCATATTACTTAAAGACAAAAATCTATTTCAAATACATTACTGTTTAAAGATTTGGTGCCAGTAAGATTTTAGTACTTTTAACAAAAGTAAAGAGATAAAAGTTAGTTTTTTTAATATAAAATGGGGAGAATAACAGAAACAATTATTTAATGATCTTATTACATTTTTGCCGCATTTCTTTTCAGCATAAAAAAAATATTACAGCTAAAAAAACTTTCAGTTCAGTTTCTGCCTTAAATTTGAAAGTATAATCAACTTGGTTGTCCAAGTAATTTAAACTTAAATTACATTAAGCCAACTAAAAAAGATTTCATATAACTTAAAAAATGTGCAATTGCTTATTTTGATGAGTTAAAGTAATGTAAAAACATAAGCTGCAATAACTTACTGATCATATAATTTCAGTCAGAAAAATGTCACTTTACAAAAGTGAAATGCTTTGTGAATGTCATGTTGTTTTTAAATGCAGGATGAATCAATACAAGCTGTCGACCGACAGACTGAATGACCAACCAGAAGAATCCAAACCAGACGAACCATCAGAAAGACGGCTTTGCATTCGAATGTTTTGGGTGTGAGCATCATGAAGATGGGCTTTAGAAAAGACGCGACAGGCTCGGGCTGGTGCCGATGAAGAGAGACGGCGCTCATCATGGGGCTGTTTGGGAAAAGCTAAAGGTGGTCAGTTCTTTGACAGCTGTGATCAACCGGCCTCCCAGCAGCACCTAGAAACTTCTCTCAATCAGCTGTCGGAGAGCTCTGTCAGACCATCGCCCTCCCTTCAGTGTAATAAGAGCTCTGTGATTACCCTTCAGGGACGCAGTGATGGATCCGAGCTGCCGGCTGAGAGAGGAAAGCTGCCCTCTGCAGTGACTCTTACAGCTCATTTCTACAACTTTTTTGGAGAGAGTGCACTTGTATGGGTCGCAGCATGTACATGACCGGTCACCCACTATTCCTTATCATCCCTTGTCCAAACCAGGTGCGGTATGACAAGTTTTCAGTGACAAATATATATATATATATATATATATATATATATATAAATGTTATGCACAATCAATTCTATCTTGAGGGATAGTTCACATTTGCAAGCTGGTGACAGTAACCATTGACTTCCATTGTATTTTCCCCATGCTACGGGAAAGTCAATGGCTACCATCAACTGTTTGGCTAATAAAATTCTTCAAAATATCATATTTTGTGCTCAAACAAAAAGAGAGAATCTCATACAGGTTTGCAACAACTTGAGGCTGAGTAAATGATGTAAACAGAAATGTTATTGTTGTGTGGAATATCCCTTTAAATGCTAGCAAGAAACAATTGGGGAAATGGTAAATGTTAGCAAAGAAGACTGTGGAAAAAAAATTGCATTGTTTATCCTTGTGATCTTTCAATAAAAAAATCTATAAAAATCTAAACTTTCATTGAAGTAAAACAACTGAAAAATGGGGGGAAAACTAATTATGAAATAAATATTTTTCTCTAATAAAATGTGGCCACAGTCATTAGCACCCCTAAAATATTATATAAATTCAAAGTATATTCCCATTCATATTTATATTTTCTAGGCCTTTTATTTATCAAGGGGTAATAATTCTGACCACAACTGTATTTATAGATATAATTTCATCTAAATTTCATATGGTCAATTGGGATTTTATGTTTTAAGGGGTCATCATATGCCCATTTTCCACAAGTTGATATGATTCTTTAGGGTCTTAATGAAAGTTTAGGTGTTCCTGTGGCTCAGTTTGAGCATTGCGTCAGCAACTCAAAAGGTCGTGGGTTCAATTCCCAGGAAACACACATACTGACAAAACAATGTATAGCCTGAGTGCACTGAATGTCACTTTAGATAAAAGCGTCTGATAAATGTAAATGCAAATGTCTATAACATACTTTGGTAAAAAATTCTCAATGGAAGTGTAAAAACCAAATTGGCATATGTGTGTGATGAAAGGGCACCTGTCAGTTTTCGGCTCAGTTCATCTATCTCTGCTGATGGAGGTGTGTGGGGCGGTGGCTGGCGTTGGACGACAGACCAGGGCTGAAATTCTTCAATTTGTCCTCTGAGGGAGACAGAATAACGCTGTTCGCAGTAAATCACACTCAGAAATTTGAGGGTAATTAATCAGGGTCCCTTTCCTCAACGGTGCAACTATAAATAAACTATTTCAGCACAGCACAGCACTTTAGTAATAGCGTTATCCTCCTCTGAAAAATATTTCCCCAGTAGGACAAAATAACAATAACCAATAATGTAATAGCCTGACATGGTTCACTTCTTTTCAGCTTTTTTTCTAATTGACTCCTGGTGTATTAAATCAAATTCTGCCCTACATTATTTTAGGGATGTCTACAACTACACAAAGAACTGCTAGTTGGTGGGCTGTCTGAGTGAGTAGTCTAGTCCATGTTAATGAAGATCTGTAAAATTAGGCCATTTTTCTGAGTTTCTTAGCAATATATTGGCATTAATAATATGGTAGCTGAGTGACACCATGATTTATGAATGTGACAAATATGTAATAATTTTCTAAATATTTTTCTTGTATTCTATTATAACATCCTTGAAAAAAAACAAATCTACTCTAAGAAGCAAAGTGAGATCTTAAGGTCTAAAAGTGTTTGAGGTTTATGCTGAAAGCAAGAAAAACTGTTTGCCATAGTTTGTTTTTACCTGTTTTTTTTTTTTATGAATACTTTAAAAATATTGATTGCATTCTAAAATGTAATTTATTCCTGTGATGCAAAGCTGAATTTTCAGCATCATTACTCCAGTCTTCAGTGTCACATGATCCTCCAGAAATCATTCTAATATACTGGTTGACTTCTCAAGAAACTTTCTTATAATCATTAATGTCAATAACAGTTGATCTGCTTAATATTTTTGTGGAAATCATGACATTTTTTTTCAGGATTATTATAAAGAACAGCATTTGTTTTAGAAACCGAAATCTTTTATAACATTATATATGTATTTACTGTCACTTTTAATCAATTGAATGCATCCTTGCTTAATAAAAATATTGACCCCAAAATTATGTCACATTATTAAAGTTAATGTAAATTCTGTATCAACAGAGCATACAAAGAGTGTACTATTCTCTCTCAGTGCATACAAGGAAAGCAACAATTTCAATCCAATCACAAATGAAGCAGCTGAAGGAAGTTGATGAGCCAGACTTCCCATGTGAGAGTAAATCTCAGCTCAGCCAGATTCCCCTGACCCACAGGTTTAGCCCTTTAAACCTTTTCCAGGTGATTTACCATACAAACGCATTTGCAGAAAAGCCATCAGCCCTCTGTCTTTTCCTGAACAAGTCTTTCTCTTTTATTCGTTGTGCTCTTGTCTCTCTTCCTGAAGCCAACTCTTGCTGCCTCAGCAGGACAACCTGCGTTCCTCATTTTGTGTGCGTGTGTGTGTGGTGTGTGTGTGTGTGTGTGTATGTGTGTTTGTGAGCGTTTGAAGGGATTAGACACCCCTATCACACACTCCATTCCTCCAGAGTGTGAGCTGCAGCCCTGGGCCACGCGTCTGCCCTCCTCCCACAGAAGCCAAACACACACACGCACATGCTGGAAAAATCCAGCTTCCTGTTCCGTGATTCTTCACACATGCGGCCTCAAAAGAAGGCAATTTGACGGATTCACAATTAGACCCTTTTTGAATAGACGACCTAAATACCATCTCTGCCACGGATACCATAACGCTCAAGAAGCCGAGATGCAGTTCAAAGCGCTTAGGAGGGTTTACAGATACCGTGTTTGTGTGTTTTGCTTGCTTTTGTCAGGCTTTCTCATTTCGTAGGCGGGCATCGCAATCTTTTGGGGGGCAGAACAAACGTTTCAGTGGCTCTGTTTCAAAACTGAGTGTGCTGCCTACATAGGTGGCTGTCTTCAAAGGCAGCACCCTAACTGAAACGACACTTTTTTAAAGGGGTCATATGATGCGATTTCTCTTAGGAGTGTTACAAGCTGGATAGTAAGATCCCTGAAGTTGCAAAGACTAAAGTCTCAAACCCAAAGAGATATTCTTGATAAAAGTTAAGACTCGACCACGCTCCCCTAAAACGCCTCATTTAAACACACCCACACATGTCTACGTCACTGTGTGGGAAGATTTAAATAACAACGCCCAAATGTATAAGTAAAGAAAGAGGGCGTAATGTTTATTCTCGCTGTAGTATTGTTTCTGCTACCGGGGCCATGTCCTTGAGACGCTGTGTTCATTGTGAAAGCGAAACTACTTTATTTGGGCTTCCGAAAGAGGACACAACTAGAAATCAGTGGTTAAGTTGTGTTTACAACACTGTTCCAGAACAGTTCAACCCAAATATTAGAGTGTGTGCAGCGCATTTTACGGAGGACTATTTCCTGAACCTGGAAGAGCAGCCTGCTAGCTGAGCACAAAGGCTGTTTCTATAAAGGGAGGCAATTACAACTTGCAAGGACAGTCTGGGGCTTCTGACTCACAGCCTGTAAGTACGTTTCTACGCTAAAAATCTACGCGTTTCAGAACGCGTTTCAGGAGCAACAATAATGTACAGTATGTGGAAAATAATGTGTTTTTTTACCTTAAATCACATAAACACATTACACCAAATAATGTTCTTTTTAGCAATGTCATATGACCCCTTTAATGACTGATCTAGAATGTACTGCACAGTGTTACTTTAGCATTATTTATTTACTACTACAGTCTTTTTAATGCTTCAGCTTTTATTTGTATATTTTCAGTTTACATTTTAATTTTGGTTATTTTGTTATGTGCTTTTGTTTATTTGTTTTTGTTTCTTAGCTTTAATGTATTATCATTTAAGTTTCCATTTTAGTCATTTTAGTATTTTAACAATTTCTTTGTTTAAGGTTTGGATTTATCATCTAATATTTATTTAAATTTATTTCCGCATAATTTAAATATGTTCAATTATGTTTTTTGTCATTTCATCGATTTTGGAAAAAAAATTTATTTGAGGTTATCGCAATGCATTCTGGGATTGCATTATCTAAAAGAGTCCATTAGTGTCCACCCACTTTTTCAGTGCCTTTGTAAGTACTTTTTCCATTCATTTCTCCCATGGGTTTTTACTTCAGGAACACAGCTGTTGCACTCTATGCTGCCTTAGAATACCGAAATAAGGCATCTTGGAGGGCAGCATGTTGCTGCCTACAATTTGGAACAGGCTTCATGTTAGAAGTGTGCACATGATGCCTTAAAATGGTCCCTAACTAGGCAGTCCACTAGGTTTGAGTGCTAGTGTGTTTGCCAGTGAAGATTTCAGTAAGTTAAAGCAATACTACGAGACGGCTTTGGGGCTGATTAGCTCAATAAATTCAAGTGACTCTGCGGTGGCACAACTTAAAGGTGAGTCTGTGTAATTAGCAGCCATAAGTCATTAATTGATCTTAAATGGACCTTAATTGGGGCCTGGGAAGGTAAACAAAGCTTGTAATGCTCTTATTCAATGTGTGTCTGTTCGGTTATAAAGTGCGAGGTGTCAAGCGCTAACCTGCGGTGTTTTTTCAGGAGGAGTTTCTCCATGTAGCTCAAAGTGTCCTCCTTGAACTCCACATGAATTAACTGCTGGGATCCTTTCTCTGTTTGTGTTTCCATCACAGACACTACAGAGACAGAGAAACCAATCAAGTCTTCAGTACAGAACAGGAAAATAGCCCTATTTACCTACAGTGTGTATCAGGCACTTATAACCCAATTTCTTATCAGCATCAAGCAAACCACTAAAGAATGTATATTAAACACAGACTCCTGAGACTAGTCTGGTGCTGAATTCAAGCAGTACTATAGACATAATTCCGTCTTGTTTTGAGAGTTATTTTTCTGTATTGTTATAATATAAAGGGCGGTTAGACTTCAGTGCATTTGAAACCCCCTTAACACAGCAGTCATTATCACCGTGAGCACAAGCCAAGCAGCACTGCAGCGGCGAGACTCCTGCTAGCCAAGTACAGAAGAGAAGAGGAGAGAGAGGATCAAACACAGGAGTCTGACACACGATAAGGACTTGACTTTAGTTTGCTGCAGAGTGCTCTGACCATGAACAGCTGTCCTATTCAGCTATACACCCCAACAATACATAAAATATATGTTTGGAACAACAGGCTAGCATATGTACACATACACACATATAACACATATAATTATATATATATTAAGGGTGTAACGGTAAACAATACGACAAAAACTAAACATATTTTTTTATTATAAACAGTGACATAACAAGTTGAACAAGTTCCTCTTTCCTTTAATCCATTTAAATCCATTCCAGTTATAGTAAACATTTTCTTAGTGATAAAAAATCTACTTCAGCTTATGCTAAAACTATAGGGAGCCCTTTTACATTATACGGTTACAATTAGGCCTAACAACCTTAACCCAAACTTAAATTGAACTACTAAGTTATTTTTAAATAGATGATCAACACTCAAATTAAAAAAAATAAATGTATGCAAACATGTAAATGCACATAATGCAGTTTTTAAATTAACCTAAAATAATACAAATGTCTAGGTTATTTGTTAAAATATAACACACTGGCTGTCATAGCATGCTTCATAACATATTCATTTAAACATACATAAGTAATTAAGACTAACAGGTTTAGTAAAATATAATGAGTATATGGGTAATATTTGGGAAATGCTCCTCTCTAGACTTAATTTATCTAGGGAACTAACGAGCTGTGGACGCTGATGACTTGCTGAAGTCAATGAATGCTACGTTTAGTCACGCTGATGATGTCTTTCGTGTTGAAACACTGATTGAGCAATTACATGAGGCATGAGATGTTCAGTCATGTTATTCGCACGTTCAAAACTAGTAGTACAGAAGGAATGATGGCGTTCATTCGCGCTCTGCGGTCTGCGCGCTTCACGGCTCACCACGCGGGAACTGGAGCTGATCGCGGCTCGGCTTTCGAGTCAATGCTTGTGTTGGATTTATACCAGCACGTTTCTGAACCGTCCAGCAGCTCTCCAAAGCGTTATACAGCAATCTGTCATGCCACATCAAAGACTGTCAAAACACCATTTATTATTTGAACATCCTGAAGAAAAAAGCTAAAACAATACTGTATTCGTTCAGTACACGTGTAATCGTGTACTGAACGAATCGTACACGTTGTACACGTGTAATCGTGTACTGAATGAGCAGTACACTGCTCAAACTCCCATCTTCTCCTTCTGTCCCCTCACTGAGGCGGAAGTATCCAAACTTCTCCTCTCCAGCCATCCTACAACATGTCCTCTAGACCCTATCCCCTCACACCTTCTCCAAGCAATCTCTCCCGCACTCTTACCAGCACTCACACACATTATCAACACATCTCTCCTCACAGGCATCTTCCCCACTGCATTCAAGCAGGCTTGGGTAACACCACCTGCTCAAAAACCTACATTAAACACTTCTCTTTTAGAAAACTACAGACCTGTCTCTCTCCTTCCATTCATTGCCAAACACTCGAACGAGTTGTCTTTAACCAGGTCTCATTGTTTCTTTCACAGAACAACAAACTGGACACTAACAGTCAGGTTCAGGAGTGGCCATTCAACTGAGACTGCGCTACTCTGTCACTGAAGCCCTGCGAATTGCAAAAGCCGATTCCAAATCATCAGTCCTCATTCTGCTGGATCTATCTGCTGCTTTTGACACTGTCAATCATCAGATCCTCCTGTCCACCCCTCTCATCACTGGATATCACTGGGATTCCACTTTGCTGGTTTGAATCCTATCTCACTGGTCGGTCTTTCAGGGTGGCCTGGGGAGGGGAGGTATCCAAAGCACATAAATTGGTCACTGGGGTTCCCCAGGGATCGGTTCTTGGACCCCACCTCTTCTCCACATACACTACATCACTGGCTCCCATCATACAGGCACATGGCTTCTCCTACCATTTCTATGCTGATGACACACAGCTATATCTCTCATTTCGACCAGATGATCCGACGGTAGCTGCACGGATCTCAGGCTGCCTGGCGGATATCTCGGCTTGGATGAAAGAAAACCATCTACAGCTCAACCTGGCAAAGACTGAGCTTCTTGTCTTCCCTGCAACTCCAACTCTACAGCATGATTTCACGATTCAGTTAGGTTCATCAACCAATTACCCCATCAGCTTCGGTCAGAAATCTTGGTGTAATCTTTGATGACCAGCTGACCTTCAAAGAGCACATTGCAAAGACTGCTCGATCTTGCAGGTTTGCACTACACAACATCAGAAAGATCAGGCCCTTTCTGACAGAGCATGCTGCACAACTTCTTGTCCAGGCCCTTGTCATTTCTAGACTGGACTACTGCAATGCTCTTCTAGCTGGACTTCCATCAAACACAATCAAACCTCTACAAATGATTCAGAATGCAGCGGCACGACTGGTCTTCAACGAGCCCAAAAGAGCCCATGTTACACCTCTCTTTGTCTCCTTGCACTGGCTGCCAGTTGCAGCTCGCATCCAGTTCAAGACACTGATGCTTGCATATAGAACAACCACAGGCTCAGCACCCACCTACTTCCACTCACTATTACGAATTTACATCCCCTCCAGAAGTCTGAGATCTGCGAGTGAGCGACGCCTCGTGGTACCATCACAGAGAGGCTCAAAATCACTCTCCAGAACATTCTCTTTCACCGTTCCTGGCCGGTGGAATGATCTTCCCATCCCCATCCGGAATGCTGGATCCCTGTCCATTTTTCAAGCAACAACTGAAAACTCATCTCTTTCAACACTACTTGACTACATAAAAAAAAATAATAATAATTATTATTTCACTTTTCAAAATCTTCATCTTTCTCTTTATCTTTCTCTCCTTCCCTTGCTAGCTTGTATTTATTTGAACAATGCCTGAGACTTGGTGTTATTGGAACTTCCTCTGTATGTTTGCCTCTTCAAGATGAATCGCTTTATGTACTCCCCAATTGTAAGTCGCTTTGGATAAAAGCGTCTGCTAAATGACTAAATGTCTAAATGTAAATGTAATCGAAAACCCTGTGTACCATTACGACCCCTAATATATATTAATATAAAATAAAGTGGCATTTAAATAAAATAAACTATAATCTTATTATTATATTATTATTAGAATATACGTTTTATTTATGAATGTAATGCATATACATGTAAATGAAATGCAATTATTATGAAT
Organism: Oxygymnocypris stewartii; assembly: GCA_003573665.1. Taxonomy (NCBI): domain Eukaryota; kingdom Metazoa; phylum Chordata; class Actinopteri; order Cypriniformes; family Cyprinidae; genus Oxygymnocypris; species Oxygymnocypris stewartii. The sequence goes on along the minus strand of QVTF01025475.1, from coordinate 29,509 downwards.
AAAAATGGAAAAACAAACAAAACCGACAGCTCTTGCTGAAATGCATCCAAAAGAAAAATGTCAATCTTTGTTTGTTTTTTATAAAAAATTGGGGGATGAAAAATGTATAAATAAATAAAATAAATCATCAATGTCACTTAACACCCTGTTTACACTGGATGTGAGATGTGCGTCATAATTCATCAAAATAAATTGTCATATTGACATGCTGCAGAGACACTCAAGTCACTTTGTTCCTGGTCCGTATGAAATAAAATGATTTTGATTACAAATATCATGTGGGAAAATTGATAGCTATGATTTGATTAATTCTGACCGTTACACCAAGCCAGGCTCATGATATTTCTTGTCTCTGGTTTACTAATTTGCTTCTGATCACAAGTGTAGCAATACTATATAGTAGGAGTCATTATAAAATCAATACATTTGCTTTAAAATAAAGTAGAAAATTAAGTTACTCACTCATTTTACATTTTATGAAGTCTAGCATCAAGCTCACATCTGATAAATCTAAGAGCTTTACTGTGAATCAGCCACTAATGAACTGCAAGTTCCTCTGATATGGTGAGGTTGTGACATTATCCCTGCATAAATTACACTAAATTACATACTATCCCTACACCATAGTAGGTTTAGAATGAACTGTATGTACTAAGCTAGTATTTGATTTCAAACAAAGTATAGTGATTCACTTAAAGGAGATCCTGAAGTCAAGTGCATGGAAACTTTAAGTCTGCTCTCCTTTAGCAAACAAATATCCCGCTGTTCTTGTCTAATATCCCTAATAGATTGAATTTCTTGTGACCTGGCATCATCATTTAAGTTTCTGAGAACAGTTTCTCAAACTCATTGAGTCATATGTTGTCAATCACGAAGGCATTTCTGTAAACCGCAGGCAGCGGCTGGAAACACACACACACACACGCACGGTGTCAACGAGCACATGTTTGTAATACATATATGTAGTTACCTGGCAACCAATCAGCGGCCCTGTCACACTCGCGGTGTGCATTATTTCAGTCAATGCCACACATGAGTGTGCTTTACGAGAGACTGTTTGTGTGTGTTCTGACAGCCTGCCAGAGAATATACGTGGCAGCTCACACGAACCTGACAGCATGTCACTTTATTACCGCGGTTTGACTGTAGCACATCCACACACACTCAGGTGTGTGTGTGTGTGTGTGGTGTTACCTGGTCTCTGTCTTCTCTCTCTCCACTCTTTCAGAGCCTCCTGGAAGGAGCTGGCTGACTCCTCTTCATCAAAGACTTCTTTCAGCAGAGAGCTGTCCTCTTCCTCAGCAGCTTCCTCATCCTCCACGTCAACACCATCATTCAGGAACAACACCTGAAGCGAGACACGGAGAACACAATGAGAGTGACAGAGAGAGTGAGAGGAGGAGATGAAATTAAATGGAGCACATGGCCAAGTTTCCACACTCAACAGAAAGTTGTGTGCAGTTTCGTATTTAAGGCTTTCGATGAATAAAACTGAATCTACCCCGAAACAGTATAAGAAAGAAACGGGCCACTGGCTGTGAGATATCAATCAGCGATACAGCTGGCTAGAAATGTGTATTTAGCAGGTTTATGAGGTGACAGATGTGTGGAAATAAAACTACATTTCCCATCATTCTCTGTGGAAGTACAAGAGTGATCAAATACATTGATAAAACATCAGTCAGGCACATCTTTGCTCTTCACTTTGTTCAAAGCATTTAAAAATTTGGGGTGAGTTTTATTGAAAGAATGTAATCGTTTTATTCATCAAGGACGTATTAAATGGATCAAAAGTGACAGTAAATACATTTATAATGTTGCAAAGACATCATTTAAAAAATGCTCTTCTTTGAAAAATCCTGAAACAAATGTATCATGGTTTCCACAAAAATAAGAAACAGAACAAAAACATAGTTTTTTTTAACATTGATTATAATTAGAAATTATTTCTGAAGATCATGTGACACTGAAGACTGGAGTAATAATGCGGAAAAATCAGCTTTGCATCAGGGTAATAAAATATATTTGAAAACACATTAAATACAACTTTATTTTAAATTATAATTTCTACTTATGAAGTTATATGCATTATGATGCATTAATATATAATGCATCATAAAAGTATTTTGAATGCATTAATTTCTTGTAATGCACCTTATAATGCATTGAATAATATTCTATATATTCATTGTTACACAGAAAAAGTAATGCATTAAAACACATCACAAACAATCAATTTCAGATGTACCAAATCTGCAAATATAATGTATTTTAACTTTGGTTACAATTATTTATGAAAACCTACTGTATAATGTATTACATCATGAATACCTTTATAAAACATTGTACACGAAGGCATTAAGTAAAATTTATTTTCACATTATTTTTACTCTGTTTTTGATCAAATAAATCCAGCAAAAGAAACTTATGTCAAAAACACTAAACTCATACTCATGTCTGTTTTTGTTGTTGGTCTGTCACATATACTATTTGTCTAGTTCTTTATCACACTGTATATCATCTTGTTTGCATTGTATTCTTGTATTCATTTGTTAAATACTTGATACTTATACTTGAAGTGAAAAAAAGCCTATTGCTTGAGGCAACATTTAGGTACTAGTAACACTTTATATAAAACGCATTATAAAAGTACTTTTAATGCCTCAGTTATGTCTTGTAATGCACCTTATAATAAGAACTTGAATTTAACACCCAAAACAATCAGTGACTCACCTGTGTGTGGTGCATTTGGTTATCAGACATGGGCTGAAGGCTCCTAGAAGCTGATCTTTGCTCTGTGGCTTCACTTTCATCAGCGGCTTTGTGGGATGCACCAAGTGTATGTTGATTCTCGTCGCTGCTTACCGGCTGCTGGAGGCGGCCCAACACCTCCCGGGTGCTGACAGGGGTCTGGAGCTCTGCCTGGAGGATGAAGCATAGACTTCAATCAGACCTTTAATTCAAAGTGCACAAATGCATCCCGTTAATGATTCAGCTAATGTACTGATGAAACCGAATGAATGCACACTCTTTATAGGTAAAGCATTCATCCAAAACATTAAATGGATGTCCTGTGTTCAAAACCAGCTTTACAGACAGCATCTGTGGCACGCTGTTTGTTCCAATGAAATTTTCATCTGTCAGTTCGTAGAAACAAGAAACAATCATGTAAATGGTAATTCATTGACAATGGGGCAAGTCTATGGGGCAGCAGGGTTAAAACTCAGACTCTCTCTTCCTTCGGCAGGGGTCGCCACAGCGGAGTGATCCGCACAACCGATGTTTTACACCGGATGCCCTTCCTGCCGCAACCCAGCCCTGAGAGTACAACTCGTGCAAACCCATGGGTTAAAACTAAAACCATTCAAAATTGTTACTTGAAATGAAATAGACTTTAATAAAAAAAACAAATACAAATAACAAATCTATTATTTTATCTCAGCACATTTTTTATTAAAAAAATAATAATACAACTATACATATTTAAAAATCATAATATTATAAATGATAAAAACACAACAAAATTACTAAAACTAACAAAAATTTTATTCAAAGCAGGAAATACAGAAATAAAAACGAAACATTTTTTTTAAGTAAATACATAAATAAAAACGCTAAGATAATACTGATGTACACACACTGAAAAAAATATTGGTGTAGAAGCATTTTTAATACCGAGATTACTATCAATTTCACAAACATTTGCAAAAAAATATCAAGTAACATTACATTAAACATACAATTTTAAAGTATAAAAACTGAAATAGTATTTTCTTGTATGATATACAATAATACATGCTTTAGTTTCAACTTTAAAAAAAATTACAGTGCACTTTTCGTTTTAAAAATGAAATATGTCATACTACAAAAGGACAATACATTGCGAAACCTAAATGTAGCTTGGCAGGCTTTCTTAATTTTATCATATTCACACCAGGTTATTGCTATTTTTATTACTGGTTACAGCAAACATTATCAAATCTCTCCATAAAAAGTGCAAATGAATAACAGCCATTAAGAAAAGCTTAATTAAATCACATAATTCACCCAATAACCGGTAGCCAGTCGATTAATTCCTCTTTATAACATTATGTCCTTCAGATAACATTGATCGAGGCCATTGGGTCAGGCCTGCTGAATGACGCTTTCTCTTACCTCACCAGATAAGACCTTGACTGTCTTGTGAATTCATTTTTATTATGCACCCAAACTACAGTAAACATTGGAAAATCAATTAGTTTATCTCTGCATATTGATTTGCAGACAATAGAAAGCAATGGGAAACTATTAAAGGGAGAAGAAATGTGTGCAATTTGAAAACAGAGATAAAAGAGAATGAATCGAAAGCAAATGGGGAATGCTTCTTTGTCAAAGACAGACGAAGACAAACCAAGATTGTACAGAACAAACCCGAGGACAAAAATATTAATATTTGTTCCCCTTTTCCCCATGGAAGCAAATTAAACAGGATTAGGATGCATAAAGCTGCATCAGAGCCGAGCGTAGTAAATACAATTCTCAGTTGCTTGCCAAGACTGCGCACTCCCTTCAAGCAGAGCACAAAGTTGTGACTGCTCTCTCTTTCACTCAGTGCATCTTCTTAGGCAGCACTGGTCTCACGGTATCATGATCGAGCTCCCAATGAGAAAACACATCCAAAAACATTTCGAAGATACCTTGTTTTTGGCCACACTATAACTCTTAGGTAATTGAACAATGCATTGTGAAGTGAAAAAATAAAAGCAATGTGGTTATTAAAAATAAACCTATATTATCATTAATAAAATATGATTTTAACTCACTGTGACCTAAACAGGCATAACACAAGTTTCTAGCAACAAGCAATTTTTCTGGCCGCACTGAAAGCAAAAATGGTTCAAAGTTGGTATGCATTTATTCATATTAGAGTACTATGTCATAAGATTAACCAACATCAAATTATATTAGAATCAATTGTAAGATGCAGCTGAAGTAAAATTGTATAAATATGTTTAGATGCTTATATACTTAAAAGACAGATAACAGTGCAGAAAATGTTATAATTTTTTACTATTCCAAATATTTTTGGTAATTAAAATAGAGCTGAAAATAAATACAAATTAAATGAAAACCCTCAACCTAGTTTAACAAGCTGAAGTACTAAATCAGTAAAAAATAATGCTATTTTTTTTATTAATAAACATATTAATAAAAAATAAATACATTCTGAATAAAAATAAATGCTAATTAAAATTTTTAAGGGGATAGTTCACACAAATAATTTTTTTCATAATTTACTCGCCATCGTGTTGTTCCAAACCTGTATGAGTTTCTTTCTTCTGATAAACACAAAAGAAGATATTTTGAAGAATGTTGGTAACCAAACAGTTACCATAAGGTTACAACATTATTCAAAATAAATTTTCAACAGAAGAAAGAAACTGTTACAGGTTTGGAAAAACTTGGTGAGTAGTGAGTAAACAGTGACAGAATTGTATTTTCTTTTGTTTTACTTTTTCCCCGAAACTATATCTTTAGACAGCAAGAAAGCTCACTGGTTTATGAATAGAGCCTATGGGTTCGTCTGTTTCTCCTCCATCTGGACTTGTTTGCTTGTGTTTGTGTAACTACTTTAACGGCTTTCTGCATGCGGCAGTGCAGGGTGAGTGTCACACAGGGCAGAAGGAAGTTTGGTGCTGCCTAATGCTGCATGATGCTGCATGATGAGATGTAAACATGAGCACAGATGTGAAAGGTTTATAATAAGTGGAGCACCTCAAACACTACGATCAACACTGACACACACATGATGATGCCTAAACATATTTGTATGCCTATGTGGAGTGCTTTTGGTCATGGGGTCATGGGGTCATGGAGAGGCATGCTCCCTGTATGCCCTGGGGTTAGCGCTAAGCTTGCGATGGATACCATAATGCGCTGATTTCTCCCAGTTAACTCAAGGCAGTCTGATTGACCCTGAGGGGTCAAGTTAAAATGTGGCGTAAACGATTCAAAATGCATCTTACTATATAAATGCACAGCGAAATATCAGAAACCCACAATAGTTAAGTTTGTAATAATTGTTTTATGTTTTAGGAAGAAGTCTCATTTGCTCACCAAGGCTGCATTTATTTGATAAAAAATACAGTAAAATCAGGAACAACATGAAATATTATTAAAATTCAAAATAACTGTTTTTTATTGTGATAAATTTTAAAAATTTATTTATTTTTGTAATGCAAAGCTGAATCCTCAGCATCATTACTTCAGTCTTCAGTGTCACACGATCCTTCAAAAATCATTCTAATATGTTAATTTGAAAGGTTTAGGGTAAGTAAGCACACTTTTATTCAGTAACCGTGCACTGAATTGATCAAAAGTGATGGTAAAGACATTTATTATGTTGCAGAAGATAATATATGAGTGTTTTTACTGTAAATGCAGCCTTGATGAGCTTAAGAGAGAGTTCAAAAGCACTACAAATCTTAATGATTCCAAACTTTTGACCAGTACTGTATATGGTTCTCTTTTATAGGGAGAAATGTACTAATTAGAGTTGTACATAGTTAGGTACACAGAAGGTAGGGTAATTAGTGTCAACCTTCATTTCATTACCAATTAAGTGACTGTAGTTCAGAGTGATACAATAATAGTAAAATCACATAAAGCTAAAAGATAATTTAATGAGCAGTTATTTTTACATACACAGTTAATTTAATGGGAACAAAGAAATAAAGAAAACTAAAAATATTATGCTGCTTATTTGTAGTATTGGCTACAATATATATATATATTAGTGGTGGGCCGTTATCGGCGTTAACGTGCTGCGTTAACGCGAGACTCTTATCGGGCGATAAAAAAAATATCGCCGTTAATCTATTCTCAAAGTTGGGTTGGGAGCTGGGTCTATACTACGCAAGCTATGATGACTTTCACCCTGATATTTTAGCGCGGATGTATACCTAGCCGAATTGCACTGTAGGGGGCGAGAACGAGTCTTCGAACTAGAGGCTCGCAGTCCGTGATGGACAGATTGTTAACGGCTGGTCTATGTGGTAATACAATCGGGCAGGACATCCAAACGCTCACCTATCATTCATCAACCTCAAATATGGCTTTTCATCTGAAAGATGTATGTAGTAGCAACTTTACATGGCCGCTCAATATGATGTTAACCTAGAGAAACGTGCGCTATTGAAGTGTTTGTGTGGAAGCGCGTTTGCTGCAGGACAGGCTCCGGTGCGATCACTTGCTCTTAAAATCTCCGTCATTCTTGGTCATACAGATAAAAGTAGCCTAATACATCTTTCGAATCTGTAAAGACTCTACGTTTATTTGTGTACACTCAGAATGACAACGAAACGTTGCGCTTTTAAGCAAACAGGATGCGCTTTAGGTCTCATGTGAACTTGAGCGAGAAACTCCGTCTTTGACAAATATATCTATAGAGAGTGAAATGTCTAAAAAATAAAAATAGAAGACGTGTGTGTTAGCATGGATGATTTACATGAAATTTAATCTGTGCAACACTGTGCATAAGATGGCTTTCAGTTCAATATAATAACAAAAAACGACATTTGGGGTTTTTATTCAACTAATAAGGTGGGCACGCTGTGATCTGTACTATATTTTTACTGTAATTGACAGTTATCGGCAAAAAAAACAAAAAAACAACAACACGGGAGTGGGAGGGAATGGGAGTCATTCTTCCGGGAGTGGAACGGGACGGGATTTTCCCCCAGTTTTTTTGTGGGATTGGGACCGGAAGAGATTAAAGTTTGTGATGCAATTTGGAAACAGGAGATGAGCCCCTGGTCTAATGCGCCACCTGGCTTGAGAAACCCGTTCTCAAAGACTTACTTTTAGTCATTATTTGGGTAGCACACATATTCTGAATGCCTTCGGCAGAATTCAAATGAGCCATTTTAATCTAGATTAATCTAGATTAATTCCAAAATTAATCTAGATTAAAAAAATTAATCTATGCCCACCACTAATATATATATATATATATATATATATATATATATATGAGAATGAGCTTTATTGGCCAGGTATGTTTACACGTACAAAGAATTTGTTATAGTGACAGAATGACAGTGACAGGACAGGACACATATTATAAAATAATAATTTACAAATAGACAATGTAAAAATAGCAAAAACTCAATATATAATATAGAAAATTATGTGTGAACAGGTCTGATCTGTGCAAATTTGAAATGAAATTTCATATACACACATATACATATATATATATATTGTATATTACAGTGACGAAGGGACCAAAATCCAGAATGTCACAAAGACTTTTCAGCAAGGAATGTGACTGCAAAGACTGCCGACAGGACTGTAATGGTCCCTACAGAACCCCCTCCTCAGTCACTGATGGTCCGATACGGTGCGATGATGGATATTTTGGCCGTCTGAGAAAGGCTTCAATCAAACACCTCACCACGGGGCCACTCAAGTCTCTAAAACAAACACCGGCTGACGGGAGCGAGTGTGTGTGTGAACACTGATTGTGTGGCTGCTCTCTAACCTGGGAACAGGTGTGTGTAATCAGAGTTGGGTTAGAGTGAGCAGATTGTCCACTAATGGTGACCAGGGCTCTCAACGGTACGGAGAAGGAAGACTGAATCTGGAGGTTTGTGCCTGGCGCTGCTGCGGGCGTGTGTAGGTGTGTGTGTGTGTGTGTGGGACGGACGTTGTCAGAACACCTCCTCACCTGTACGGGAACCATACGATGGCGCTTCAGTGCCCCCTTCTGGTGGAATCTGACGAAGCAGCCCACACAATAATCCTCTCCACATTCCGTACACATCTGAAACAGATCAAAAACAATTCAATAAACTCAGCATGCGTACAGCCAGGCATATTCACCCAAACACTTTCATATCAGCAATATATATTTAAATATCTTGCACATTTTGCTCAACACGATACATATTAAAATGGAGAGAAGGGAGTTGCACGTATATCTTAAGGGAGCTCATTATTTTGTTACCGATTGTAAATGAGTGCGGAGGGCGATAGGAGAGCCCGTTTGACGGACAGACGGCTAGAAAGACAGACGGCATAGCAGCACAGGAATTTAAAGGAAGGTCTCTCAAAGCCGCAGCTGAAGAGCCACTCGTAAATGAATCCAGCCTGCTGTCTTGATTAATTCGGTTTGAACGTCTGCATGTCTTCTCTGTATGATGATGCAGCACTTCAGCTTGAGAGATGCATGATGCTTGGAAGAGATTGTCTTTCTAAGAACAGACTTTAGATAGGTTTGAAATAATATTTCCTCAGTCTATGTGAACATTTTTGCACAGTAGGTGTATGTTTGCAATGAATATCCATTTAGCCTCTGACATTTTCCAAAACATGGATGCAAAGCACACTGCACTTGTCCTTTTTTTACCAGCATGAAAAATGAACCAGAAACTTCCTTTTTTCTTATTAGACTTTTTCACTTGAGACTTATTTTCCACAAAATTAAACATTAAACAAAAACAACAATGCAGAATACCACAGCCAGTGTTGTTATTGTTAACAAAAACTCAGATTAAAACATTAATTGAATTGAAAAAGGGCTGAAATTAAATAAAATATAAACATTAGATGAAAATCTTAAATGTAAAAAACTCGGTAGCTTGGCAAGTTAAAGCAACTAACCCAAATAAAATAAGTTTAAATACTAAAATTACTAAAACTTAAATAAAAAAATTAATGGATAATAAATAGAAATATATAAAATTAATACAAATAACCAAAGCACACAAAATTATAACTAAATATTAGATTAAAAACTTTAATAAAAATGTTGTTGACTGAAAATAGGTTTAAGTACTAAAATGACTAAAACTTAAATAAAAATAAATTAAGATTAAAAAGAATTATGCAGATGAAAAATTACTTCTAAAATCAAAATGTAAAAATGAAAGCTCATCCAAAGTAATACTACTAAAACAACACTGACTATAGTCTGAAATAGTTTTGCAACTTAAAATAGATGGAAACACTCTAGCATACAACTCATAATATTTCTGCCAGATGAAGATAAACAACATAAAGGTAGTATGCACTTCTGAGTTCAGCCAGAGTTTCACACTGTGTAACTTCATAAGGCCAGTGACTCATTTAAGGAAGAGTTTATCTAAAATAGTAAACAATATCAATTCAAATGAGATCTGTTCAAATGTTTAATATTCTTCATACATAGCAGACATTTACAGATAATTTCTCAAAGCAGAATATACAGTTCTGCTCGTGGATGTCTAGTTTCTAGTTTATTTTCAAATAACTACAGGAAGTGCCGTACAAGTCAGTCAATGATGAGAAACTGGAGATGTCAGCCATTCCTGTGTATGTACAATATGCATCTGATTTAAATTGTATGATGTCTGAACGTACTGTATATTTCACACACTATTAAAAAATAAGTAGGCAGGCAGTATCCTGTGTATACTAGGCATTTTTCAGTAAACAGTACAGTACATTCTATCCTGAACAAAACAACAGATTTTAGCTCAACTTTAGCTCCTGTGGCTTCCTCTAGGGTTGTGTGAGTGAGCACGGAGGAAACCCTTAGGAAGTCTTGGCTCTACACATCCATAAATACATAGAGACAGACACACACACACCGAACATTCGCTTTAACACACTTGCTGTCTTTGACAGCCAAATGCCGATGTGCAAATTCCGTAGGTACATTTCCCCTCGAGACAGTCTCAAAGCATTCAAGTCCCCTCTTACACACACACACACGAGCAGAACATGAAAGTCCCAAATCTCCCACCGGTGACAGGGTCCCCTTTAATACGGCCACACAAACACACACACACACACTCACGGTGAATAAAGAAAAGGGTAAATACAGTGCTGCTCTGTGAATCTACAGCTGTGCCCATTACCGGCTCCTTTCATGGCCACATAAAAAAAGGTCTCATTTCAGCATGACAACCCTGAAATATATCACAGCAGCGGCATTCTTCACAAACTGATTTTAAGAGGGCTTCCGGACTACAGAATCTGCAGTTCATGTCTTCTTTGCTGTTGGAAGAGTAGGAATATATGTGCAGCACTGTATTTAGCAGCAGTTCAAACTAATGCTGCCAGTCATAGCTCAAAGTGGGATCTTACCGTCAGGAGCTAAGGGAGCTCTTTTATTCAAACTGATAGAGGATAACAAACACTTGCGTCATGCACTTTAGTCTTGAAGAGCCAGACTTTGACTATCGGTATGAAGAGAAAACTGCTTGAACTAGGAATGAGTTTATATGAAGTTCATCGTACCACTATAATAGAGCAGTGTGGGAAAAAAATTATAAATTAAGTGGCATAGCAGTCTTGTGCAGAAAGATCTATATGAATAGTTGTATGTGCAGAAATGATACATTCACAAAAAAAGGAATATACTGTTTCTCAAGGATCTGTTGTTTACTTGCTAAAACGTTGCTCAAAGAAAACCACTGCATGTCTTTTAAAGCTGAACCACCCTGAACTTTGCAAACTTCAGCAAATACTCTGATTAGCTTCCCCAGAAACACGCATACCAAAAAAGTTTAAACGTTAGGGTTCAGTAACGTTTTTGGAAAGCAATTCATGCTTTTATACAGCAAGAATGCCTAAATTGCTCACAAAAGTGACAGTAAAGACAAGTTCTGTGACGAAATTCTAGATGGCGCTGGCTGATGGGTTCTTAACGTAACTGATGATATTCACAGCGTTAAACAACTTGGCACAAGCTGATTGGTTCATGTTTACATTTAAATGGCTGACTAGCATTCACTAGAGTTCCTCCTGAAGCCCTCCACCTTCCCCAGCTCCACCTGTATAGATCTGCTACGGGTTATATTAAATGCTATTTGTGCAGCAGTAGTATGACTTACTCAAAGCACTGTATCACTACATATATTGTCAGTAGCAAGTCCCTGTGTTTGCTTGCAGCAGCAATAATCTACAACTACAGTAATAACTAGCAGAAATTTAGCAGCAGCAGCGTCACAGATCTCTTCTGCCAAGACCACATACATTAACACTGTCATATCCATTACCATGCTAAAGAGTTTATAGAAATGCTATTCTTTTGAACTTCCCATTTTAAAAAAAATCACGGTTTCCACAAAAATATTAAGCAGCACAACTGTTTTCAACATTGATAATAAGAATTGTTTCTTGAGCAGCAAATCAGCATATTAGAATGATTTCTGAAGGATCATGTGACACTGAAGACTGAAGTAATGATGCTGAAAATTCAGCTTTGTGTCACAAGAAAACATTTCATTTTAAAATGCATACAAATAAAAACACTATTATTTTAATATTGTCAATATTTGATCAAATAAATGCAACCTTGATGAGCAATATAGAGTTTCAAACACACTGAAAGATTATACCAATCTCAAACGTTTTAGGGGTAGTGTATACCTGAGACATGATGCATGATGAATAAAAGGGACAGTTTGGATTTAAGAATAGTTCTGTTCACATTCATTCACGGATGAAAACTCACCAGTCCAGCCAGCTGAACTTCACACTGTCCACAGACTCTTCCCCTCAGGTTGAGCTTCCTGTTAGTGCCATGTCCCTTGGCGGCTGGTTCCGCTATTACCTGCTTCTGTACAGCTGCAGTTACACAAACACACACACAATTCAGAACTCTACACATGATTTCTGTTCCACAATTTAGTGAGCTACCTCATTATGAACTGCCTGCATAGGATGGTACCTTTTGAGAGATTCACATCATTCGACTGATTATGAATGTTCCCCATTGGCAGCGACTCTTTTAACTGTTCATCATGTGCATCACATAAATAGTACTCAATCTGTGAGACTCAACCAACTAACAGTTTTTTTATTAGATGGAGCCATTTTTATCCAAACTTTACAGGACTGAATAAAGTACATTTATAATTGATGTTTCACTTGTAGTAGTTTTTTCACCTTGCAAAAGATCATTATTGCTATCTTTATTTATTTATTGTTTTCGGAGAATGAATTTTTAATTGAGATCTATTTTTTTCTTACATTAGAGAATAGTGTTTTGTTTTTTTCTTGGACAAATCTCACTATAGCTTGTCGAAATTCAGTTTAAAACATTTAGCCAATGGGGTAAAAAATTAAATAATAATAATTCAATAGATGTTCTCTGAAAAATATTATCTTACTAGGTATGTTGCTTCTCACGTATATTTATCTTGTTATAAGGATGTTTACTGGAAAATAAGTACAAATTAATGATCAAGAAAATGACTTTTTCTGGGACCGATACAGTTCATGTGATGCATTAATTATGCTATCTAACACGTTTCAAGTCAAGAAACAGATAGTTAGCTTACAAGAGGTTGGAACAGAGTTCACAACAATTTTGACTTGCACCATTGTGAAATTCTAACAGGAAAAGGGAGGTTATAAAGCTAAGACTTTACTATACTAGTATTAAATTTGAGGGGAAAAGGAGTTCAAAACTATTTAGGCAAAACACATCTCAGATTCCAGTCCACCCACCTGGCACAGGCTCGTCCTTCAGCACCCTAATCTTCATCTTGCCCGGAGAGAGCTGCCCAAAACAACAGATTTCAACACCACATTATCCCCAAAACCACCAGTGAACCGTTCATGCAGTTAGTTCTAGAATGTAAGTCCAAGGTTTTGGACCATCCCTGGCATGAATGAAGGAGAAGTCGGCCTGATTGAGACTGGATATTTTAAACAGATGGACAGGCTGACTATATTTGTGTTTCAGCATGAAATGATGATGTCTGGTGGGTCTCTTACTCTGTGAGGTGCAGTCTCCTTGTTCGTCTTGATGTTCTGAATCCCTGGCTGTGCTGAACGCCAGTGAGAAGCTCCCATCTTCCTGCATGGAAGAAATTCACAGAAAGTTCACAGAAATTCACAGAAAGTTGCTCAGTTCAGCACAGAAATGCAACTAGTGGTAATCGCCAATGGTGTGAATCATTTTGAGAACGTACTATAATTTTTTTTTAAACTCAAACCCTAAGTATTCAAATGAAGTGCATAACTCATGGTTAACTTTTAATTAAGCACATATCAAATAGTGGAAAACAAACACAAACAGTACATGAAAGCTTTTGCTCAACATAATTCATATAGATACACAGACGGAAGTCGACTTAATTTGTTTTCTGATTTGTTGTTTTGGTTGCCACATCAAATCAACAGTCTAAATCATTCACGGCGTGATTGTGGGGGAAGCCGTTTGTTTAGAGAGGGCTGTCATGTTGGCGTAGAGCCGCAAGCCTGAGTGTGTTCAAAGGATGGAAATGTATGTTCTGTGTGTCTGCCTGAACGATATCATTTCACAAGAAGTAAAGAGGTAACCGTGCTCTTGAAATGTCTCTTTCTCTTATGTCGGTAGTAAAACTGTTTGGATGGCAGCCTGAAAATTCTTTACAAAAATCAGAAATGAGACGGTTTTCATACCAAAATCCCAGAGGAATGTGTAGTTGGTGACAAGTCATGTGACTTTACCGCTGAAATGCTTCAGCTCAAATCAAATAAAAACAGGTTCACATACTCAGAGGAAGCAGGGTACGCACTCATATTTGAGTTTTTACTAATTACTAATTTACTAATTTGTCAAAGCAACTTACCGTACACTAATTAGACACGGCCCCTTTGGAACCATCTTAAGGTTAATTGTCTTGCTGTGGGGCATGACAGTGAAAGATATTTAAATGCTAGGGTAAATCAAGCCAGAATTATAACGTGGCCCCAAAAGGATCTAGACGTTCAAGCCACACTTAAATTATTGAATTAGAGTGCTATAGCAAAGTAATTTATTATTTTGTTCAAATATTCACGATTGAAGTTTTTGGAGTTTTTAATGTGTTTTATACTCACAAAAGCTGCATTTATTTGATTAAACATACACTAAAACAATAATATTTTTAAATATTATTAAAATTGTAAAGAATAATTTTCTACATTAAAATGTAATATATTCCTGTGATACAAAGTTACATTTTTAGCATCATTACTTCAGTCTTCAGTGTCTCATGATCCTTCAGAAATCATTCTAATATGCTGACTTGCTGCTCAAGAAAACATTTCTTCACATTTATTTATGTATTATGGTTTGTGGAAACCATAATACATTTTTTCAGGATTTCGATTAATAGAAAGTTCAAAAGAACAGCATTTATTAGAAATTATTTTCCTGTACCAATAATAGGTTTAATGTCACTTTTGATCAATTTAATTCACTGCTGATTCAAATTATTATTTTAATCAAATATATAAACATTTTCTTAAAAAAAATAAAACCAAAATACATAGCCTACATACATTTAACAGAATGTTATCTTCTGCCAGGCAAAAATAATAAATCTAATCACTCAGAAAAGTAATACTTTAATACTTAGGGTTATGGAATTTGTTTAAATATCTAACCATAAGTATAAGCAATAGGAAAAGTCATGAATAGATCAAACTAAAAATACACAGCTCAGCAGCTCCACTAAAATCTCATATTATAAAAGATTGAGAAAGTCAGAGACTTTGGAAGGGGCCAGCGGGGAGAGAGGACATGCTGTCCACTCTCATTAAGGGCTGTTTATGTGCTGGCCTTTATCAGTCTGATGGAGACGGGCGTTTGGGATGGGATTAACCGCGCTCAAGCCTGCCTGTCAGCATTATGGGGAAACGCACAGGCAACGTGGCAGTTGTGCTAACAACTGGCGGATTACCATCGCGCGCACACTGAGCGCCAACCAACAAGACAAACACTTATCTCCTGTCAGGGTCACAGACATCAGACTCTTCTGCTACTCGAGTTCATCGTGTGGCAGCAGTGGGACAGGTGAGAGGTTACACTACTGCACATTTAACCTGGTGTTAAATCAGATTTCAGATTGATACAAATGGCTTCTGGAAGCTCAAGTCTTCTCAATAAATGAACTTGGAAGAAGTTAACCAACATCATTTAATATAACAACAATTTAATAAGCATAAAATACACAACATTTTGGCTATATAGTCCCATTTTAATCAACTATTTATGGATATTTTGGCAATTTAAAATAAATGTTTTCTATGGAAGCTTGTTTCGGCTGTATTTGCAACTGTTTAGCTCATCAAGGTTCAAGGTTCAAGGTTTCTTTATTTGTCACATAATAGTTATACAGGGTATAATTAGAAGTGAAATGAAATCGAATCAGGTCCGCTCAGTGGACAGTGCAAAATAATAAGAATACAAATTATATAAAGTAACATAACACAAGGGCATACATATGGTAAGAAAAAGAGAAATAAGAGTAAAATGTGCAATGAAATAAAAAAAAGTGCAAAACAATAAGATGTGCAAAAAACAATAAGATGTGCAAAAAAACAACAAGGTGTGCAAAAAACAATAAGATGTACAAAAAAAAGAAAAACAGTGTACTGGGACTTAATAAATAGTAGTGTGAATAAGAGGGATGTGCAGACGGGTAGTTCAGGGTATTGTACATAGAGCAGCAATGATGAGAATATTTACAGTTGGCAATGGGTCTTCATGCTATATCATGCTATAACCTTTTTGTTCATCAATAAAAATGTCATCCAGAATTCCAAGATATAAACTCAGACCTGAAATACATAAATGGAGAATTGCAAGTTATAAACTCACAATTCTGAAGAAATAAAAAGTCATAATTGTGAGCAAAAAATTCGCAAAAATCTTTTTTCATAAAAAAACAACAGATTTGTAAGATATAAATTTATAATTCTGAGAAAAACAGTCAGAATTGCGAGATGTAAACTAAATTTAGAATTCTGACTTTTTTATCAGAATTGCAAGTTTATATCTCACTATTCCGAGATTATGTTTCTGAGAAAATTCTGAGAAAAAAGTCACAATTGTAGATAAAAAGTCACAATTACATTTTTGATTAATTCTGTGGCAGAAATTGGCTTCCATAGTTTTCTATTTTAATATATTCTAAAATGTAATTTATTCCTGTGATGCGAAGCTGAATTTTCAGCATCATTACCCCAGTCTTCAGTGTCACATGATCCTTCAGAAATCACTCTAATATACTGATTTGCTGATTGATATTGAAAATGGCTCTTCTGCTTAATATTTTTGTAGACACTGTGATTCATTATTTTTTAGGACCCCTTGAAAATCAGTTCAAAAGAACAGCATTTATTAAAAATATTTGTGAATTCTTATGAATTCACCTGTGGCTCTTTCGTCCTCTGCCTTTGCTACAATAAACAGCGAGCAGGTTGAGCATGAAGGAAGATAACATCAACCATTCCCAGCACGGCACCCGCAACCGAAGTTCTGCTTTGATTAATGGTCGCCGATAAGAGCTAATCTAAAACAGTTTTATTTAAAAACGTCCGTATGGAGGCAATCGTAATTTAGATATGGTACCTCTTACATCCCTTAATATGACAGTTCCGGTACGCGGCTCAGATCTTGCAGACATCTTGTCTAGAGCTGCATTCTCCCTGCATTCATTCATCTGATTATCGCAAAGTGCTGCCTTATGTTATTGATACAGGTGCAATTGGTGCCGTCCATCCCCGTGAAGAAATCACAGGAATAGCTTCAAGCTTTTGTCTCAAATTGGCTTTCCGCCTCACTGATATATACACTTTACAGGGACAGATATATAAAATTATGGATACATTTATTCTCCATGCTATCTCAACATAATTCATCCTGACCCATTGCATGTATATGTTTGCATTTGTTCTGAAGTATATATGGGAATATGATGCATTCGCTGCATCTACCCCATAACAGTGGTGTTTCCCTCCCATGTTGAGTTATGAGCTTATATGTAAGCCTAAAACGGCCGACACTATAAATTCATGAGGTGAACCTACACAGGTCACATTTGATTGTTATTAATGAAGAGCTGAAGGACAGGGGTCGGGCCGGAAAGAGAAAGAGAGAGAGAGAGAGACATCAAATTAATAACTACTGATGTTATTTTTTCCTATTCTTTTATTTTGACAGAAAACAAATTTCCTGCCTTCCTCGTTTTGGCATAGGGTCCCACTTAATCTTAATTTGTTTGGGAGAAATGGAAAGACAAGCATGGCGGTGCAGTGAGAGCGGAGCTGCTGGAGCCGAGATGACTCAATTTCCTTCCACTCGATGGCTATGCTGATTCCATCACACCAGATCGCTCTGAAGTCAAACCATCACCCGAGATTACCTGCAGGAGCTGCATGCTCCATGTGACGATCAGATTTTAAAGCTAATGGCACCTCTGTCACTCCATTTCCAATTTTTCTCTACCTTGGATATATACACTCGCATGCCTTTTCCTCTCACGTTATCCGAAGTGTCAAAGGGTACGTTCACACCACAAGTCGGCTGTTTTTCACACAAAGTTTTAAATGTAACCATATCATAGACTAGTCTTAAAATAATTATTCACCCAAAAATGACAGTCTGCAGAAAATTGACTCACCCCCAGGCCATCCAAGATGTGAGGTTGTTTCTTCAACAGATGAGGAAAAATGTAGCATTACATCACTTGCTCACGAGTGTGACGAATAAACAAACCTTGAACCTTGAACCTTGAATGGATCATCTGCAGTGAATGGGTGCCGTCACAACGTGAGTCCAAAGAGCTGTTAAAAACATCAAAATAATTCACAAATAATCCACACCACTCCAGTCCATCATTTAATGTCTTGGTGAAAAGCTGCATGTAAGAAACAAATCCATAATTAAGGCATTTTAACTTCAAACCACTTCTTCTGTTTATACGTTTAGAATCCACAACAATGCTTCCACAAGTAAAAGTCCATCCCCTGTTGTCCTCTCACATAAAAATCCACTTTTCCATCCTTTTCGTTTATGAACAATGCTTGATCTGTGCTTACTTCTCGCCTGATTCAGATGAGATTAATTTATTTACTGAAAAAAGCAATATCATGGATATAGGACTTGTATTTTAGCTGGAAGTAATGGTTTGAAGGTAAAAATGTCTTAATGGTGAATTTGTTTCTTTAATAACATGCAGCTTTTCACAAGATGTTAATAGATGGCCTGGAGTCATATTAATTACTTATGTGTTATTGTGATGTTTTATCAGCTGCTTGGTCTCTCATTTGGCACCCATTCACTGCAGTGAACCCATTGTTAACGGTGATGGAATGCACATTTCTTTCCAATCTGTTCCCATGAAGAAACAAACTCATCTATATCTTCATCTGTCCTGAGGGTGAGTACATTTTTCAGCAAATCTTCATTTTTGGGTGAACTATTCCTTTACTAACCCACACATTTTCATCAGACAAAAGCGAAATTCTCATGAACAGAACAGAACTGTATGGATGTGTAGTAGCTGGAAACGTAATGCAGATGGTGTCTTTGAGACCTTTAGGTTGTCTTTGGTGACCTTTAACTATATGTCAGTGTGTTTCTGCAAGGCACTGGACTTAGGTGACCCACACCCTTGAGAAAGCACATATGCGCTGGGTTTGATTGACATTGGCATTTCTATGAGGAATGTCAAGTTAAATTAATGTATATTTACAAAGTCACGTGTTTACAAAGTATAACAGTGATTCAAATAGGAAATGAAAATATCAGATCCAATGTGATGTTTGCTGTTCAAGTCCATATTTAAAAATAACTTTAAAATGACATCTTATTTTTGAGTTACAACTTAGAAAGGAGGGCCTTCAATGCAACGTTAGTCACGTTGGAGAAAAGTCTGCCAAATAAATGAATGTAAAAGTATGGCTTTGGAGGACTTGTGTGATATGGACTACTTTTATGGATATTTTTTGTCGTTGTTGTTGTTTGGAGTTTAACAGCCATAGCCACTGCAAACTGTCATAGTATGGGGAAAAACTCAAGAAATAATTCAGGTTTCATGCAGGTTTTTGAAGGGTGAAAGTACACGGACGGAATATTAATTTTGGATGAATTATTTGTTGAAGTTCTTCTGTCTTTGCCTCCACACCTACTCTCACAGTCTCTCATTCTCTGTCTTTCACTTGCTATCTCTTCCTACATTTTTTTCATTTTATTCATTGCCGTTTCATTGTTTACATTTCCTCTTTTATCTCAACACTCTCTGTCACAGTCATTGTTTGGCTCGTTAATTTATTCATCTATTCACTCATTCATTAATTCAACAAGCTGTCCCTCCCTTCCCTATTTTACTCACTCCCTCTCCTCTTTCTCCCGGTTCATACGCTGTCTGAGCTCCTCCAGTCTGCTCTCCATCTCCTTGGCATGTTGATCCAGCTGCACTGTTTCCATACGCAGTTCTCGGAGATTCCTGGGGGGGGGGGGGATACACATAAATATAATATTTTACCTGTACAAACCAATGAGACTTTTATTAGTGTCACTCTGCTTATAACATTCATTCAACACAATACATAAAATCATGTTATTCTGCTAAAATGAAAAGACTACTCTAAACATTTGGCACTCCACCATTTGCAAACGCAATGTGTAACGTGCGAATAATGTGAAAAATCTGAAGCGTGAAAAGAAACTCAAGGGAACAGACTGTTCAAACCTGACATTTAACTTCATTGACTTGGGCTTGCTGGGAAGTACCACAAAGTTGTTTAAATTCATGGTGCTCTCTGATCAGACTGTAAGCTTCACAGGCTGTAATTTCCACTGAAGTGTCCTGAGAAAATAGAGTTCTGAGTGAGAAACGCACAGCACACATTTCACTGAATTAACCTACAAAGAGGCCTATGAAAGGAATAACAGCAGCAATGATTTACAAAAAAGACATGGAGCAGCGATGTTATAAGATCATGGTACTGAATGATTAGCATATTTAAGTATATACATTTACATTTATGCATTTAGCAGACGCATTCATGCTATACATTGTTTTTTCAGTATGTGTGTTCCCTGGGAATAGAACCCACAACCTTTGCGCTGCTAACGCAATGCTCTACCACTGAGCCACAGGAACACTGAATATACCATGGTATTTTCATGGTAACTTACTCCAAAGTAACTACTTACAAGGTTACCACCATAATAGTGCCATTTTGCTATAGCACACATTTGACATAAAATATAATGGCATTTTCATGGTAACGTTACTCAAATATATGTCAAAGAAAACCAAGGTACCACCATGTTTCAAAGAATACGACGGTACTAACTTACCATAGAACAAAACTAAAATATGGTTTTATCATAATTCCTCACAATGTATGTACAAAGATGAAAGAAAGGCAGATAAGAGAGATAAACCTGCCAAATATATTCTCATTAGTCTTGCTTCCTGCACATTTAGGCGTTAAGTTATAATAATTATAAGAAACAAAGGCGAGGGCTGTTAAAAAGAACTAATTGTACTTATTTTCCAGATAAAACATACTTTATCAACAATAATTTATCAAAATGTCCAGGTTTTTAAAAGTAGGCTACTTACATCAACACTGGTCTCCCGAACTACCGCTTGTGGAAACTGTGTACATCTGTCGTTATAGCAACGTGTCTCGCGATAGTTTGTCAGAGCGGGCACGTGCACGTGCTCGTGCAAAGAGCTGCAGTTGCTCCTCGCTGCAGAACAAAGATCCAGGGGGAGGGGTTGGATCCACATCTAGGTGTGGAGATGGGTGGGTTTAGGGGTGGAGATGGGTGGGTTTAGGGATCAGGGGGTGGAGACGGGTAGGTTTAGGTCTATGTAAGGTGGGAGGAGTTAGATCCAGCCGCGCCCCCGGGATCTTGTGTCCTGCACTGATTTCAACAACAAAAGTTGTTACAGTCTATGACAAAGAACAACAGAAACAGCGTCGATAATAATAATAATTGTTATTATTATTATTATTATTAGTAGTAGTAGTAGTAGTAGTATAATAATAATATAACAACAACAATAATTATTATGATTATCATTATCATTATTAATGAACTCGTAATTTACCTTTGGTGGGTTAAAAATTGTAAAAATGAATAAGTATACAGTGACCCACAAAAACCAGTCATAAGTGTCAATTTTTTCAAAAGTGAGATTTATATATCACCCGAAAGCTGAATAAATAAGCTATGCATTGATGTATGGTTTGTTAGGATAGGAAAATATTTGGCTGAGATACAACTGTTTGAAAAGCTGGAATCTGAGGGTGCAAAAAAATCGAAATATTGAGAAAATCACCTTTAAAGTTGTCCAAATCAAGTTCTTAGCAATGCATATTACTAATCAGAAATTAAGTTGTTATATATTTATGGTAGGAAATTTGCTAAATATCTTCATTGAACATGATCTTTACTTAACATCATAATGATTTTTGGCATAAAAGAAAAATCAATCGTTTTGACCATAATGTATTAGCCCAGCGTCTTAAGACTGGTTTTGTGGTCCAGGGTCACACAGTTAAATGTTTCATACAATAGTATGTAATGAATTATAATCCAATGTATGAACAACTACACAAACAAACCCCCTAATGACAAGGCTACAAGGGAAATTAGCCTACTGGCCGGAGCTCAGGAGGTGTTTTCCACTGAGAGTGTGAACTTACAACGTGTGAGGGGTTGTTAAAAAGTTTCTTGAGGGAAAATAAATCGTTTTTTACTGTTTTCTTTGTGTTCGGCAACTCATGTCTGTGCTAATGAAGTCCTGACGTACATCAAGCGTCCTGTGGCTTTCTGACACGGAGGAGAGAGACCTCTGTTGCTCCTGTAATTATGGACAGCTTGATTTCCCTAATTAAAATCATTTCAGCACTAAAATCAAATTTCATGTGGATGTTTTGATTGCAGTCATAAGAACCCTCATTAAAGCGTCAGCACCGTATGTCTCAATTAGTCTACTGTTTTGTTTTCACAAGAGTTTTGTGTCAGCCATTTCAGAGTTATGCATTTATTTTCCTTCATCAAATTCAAATACACTCTCAAATGCATTCATATTTAAAATAATAACACAGTAACACACTTTCATTCAATCAACCACACTATATAATCAGTGTAAACTTGCAAGTCACTTTATATATCAAGTCATATTTATTTTTTAGTAAAATGTCTGCCAATGTGCAAGGCCGTAACCAGGGTTTGAAAATTAGTGAGGTCCAAAGTAAGGTGTTAAGAATTGTGCTATAATAACACCCACAAATGCACTCCTAAACTTCAAAATAGACAGACATGTTGATGATTGCGAAAGTTTTTTTATTCAAAATAATGTTTTACATTTCACAGACGTGTGTGTGTGTGTGTGTGTGTGTGTGTGTGTGTGTGTGTGTGTGTGTGTGTGTGTGTGTGTGTGTGCGCGTGCGTGTGCGTGTACTACTCTTCATTCCTTGGCTCACTGAAATGACAAAATAAAAAAAGACAGATTCAGACTTCAGACAGAGAGTTTATAATCAATGCAAATGCAAATGACTGTTGGATGACTATACTCTTTACAACATGCATTACCTTTCCATTGAAAGCTAGCTGTATCCTCCTGTGGCCAGAGGCATCCCACCGTCTAAGGACTCTCTCCTTGTCCAGCTTAACTTTTTGATGAACATGCATCAACGCCAGTCCTGTGAGCCTTTCACTAGACATAGAAGATCTGAGCCATGTTTTGAGCCTTCGCATTGCAGAGAATGACCGTTCACATTCACATGTTGTCACTGGAAGTGTAAGAAAAATTTTCAGCATACACTGGATGTTGGGGAAGAAGGACATCTGTGTTGTTTTCAGAGTTTTCCAATGCTGATGCAGGCAGCACCCCATCTTCAGAGTGAAACTTGTGCCTCCAGCATTCTATTTCCTGCTCTACTGTGTTTGGATAAGGTAGGTCCTCATGGTACCACTTTACCATTCTTTGCTCTCTTTCTTCTGTGAGTTTCTTCAAAGATTTTGGTACCAGGTAAGCTGCTAGTAATGCAGGCTCATTACTTTCAGAGAATCTCTCATCCAGCTCACTAGTTATGTGATCGATGAAGGGATAGAAAAGATTCACCCGGTAGTGGTCTTCCACTGACTCTGTAGATATGTTTGCTCTGTAATTCTGTTTTACTGTTATTCTACGCTTTGTTGGGACCACATCAACTGAGTTGGCCAATGCTGTGGCTTTTTGAAAACATGGACTGAATCCTTGCTAATTTCTTTGTTTGGCTATGACTTGCCGTACATTTCTTGCCTCCTCGTATGCTGTGATGATGTCCAAGTTGGTAGACTGCAGCTTTTTGGTTAGAGGTAGCATATAACCCAGCACTTTGTTGGCTATTACAGCAGTAATGATGGTCTCAAATGTTCCAATACTATGCCGGAGAGTACTGGCCTTTCCAGAGGTGGTAGTTACTTCTGCCTCCATGGTCTTCAAAACAGAATGTATAGCAGTGAACTGCTCCACAAAAGCACTCAGTGTGTTTGCTCTGCTACCCCATCTAGTGTCTGACATCAGTGGGATCCCTGCTGTTTTTGGTTGCCCTTCTCTTCTACTCTCTGCCCGCAGGGCATCTTTTCTGGCCCCTGTGGCTGAGAAGAACACTGCAATCTTTTCTACGATGGACATTGTGTTCCTCACCAAAGGAAGATCAGAACAACCATGCACCACAACCAAATTAAGTGCATGGCTCCTACAATGGGTGTACATTGCCCTGGGGTACAGTTCCTTGACTCTCTTTTGTACCCCACTCACTTTGCCACTCATTGTAGAGGCCCCATCATAACCCTGACCCCTTAGGAAAGTTGTTTGAAGACCCCACTTCGTCAGCTGATTGAGAATGGCTGAGGTTATTGTTGCCGCATCTTGTTTGGGCAAGGGACAGAATCCGAGAAAATCCTCCTTTATCTCTAGGTTTTCTTCCTCCTCATTGACGTAACGGACACATAAGGACATCTGTTCAGTCCCACTTATATCCATGGACTCATCAGCTAATACAGTGAAGTACTGGGCTGCCTGTATTCTATTGATTAGGGTCCCTCTGATTTCCTCTGCACAACATTCAATAAGCTCATTCTGAATTGCGGGTGAAAGGTATATTGCATTTTTGGGTGCAGTCTGCATGTGTTGCTTTAAGGCCACATCAAATTGTGCTTTCCAGTTAACGAAGTGGTTAAAGTTTCCATTCTCACTGTCCCCCTCCCAGCTCCCTCGGAATGCTACATTTCGCTGGCCAAGACACACAATTATGTCAATAATAGATAGAAGACTGTTACGATTCGCAATGACTTTTTCCTCATATTTCTGGCTGATTATTGAACTAATGTCCTTTCTTTTTTTTGGACAACAGAAAGGAAGTTTTCTGCCTTTTCTGTGGATTTTCGGTGTCCTTCTGTTAAACTGTGTCTTGGGATGATACCTCTCTTTTCACCCACAGCATTCTTCCAGTCAGTGAAGCCCTTTGTAAGAAAACTAAAGTTTGAGCCCTTTAACTTATTAAAGCTGAGGCAATGAGCACAATATGCTGAATCCTCAAATGGTGAGTAACGAAGCCATTCATATTTTTTCTCCCACTGGACATTGTATTTTAGTTGTTTTGCGCCAAATTTCCGATAGGGATAGCTATGCTGCTCTGGTGGTATCCATCTATTTTGGAGCAAACAGGTTTTATCTCCATCTGAGAGGCTCTCGCCCTTATTTATTTTTTTCTTCATTCTCACAGGGTCAAAGGGATGAAGAGTCCCTTCATCAGTGTTCTCGCTGCCCTGCTCATCACTGATGTCATCCTCATCTAAGTTCCTCTGCTCTCTGTCCTCCTCCTCTGTCTCCTGATCTCTATCTTCCTCTCTGTTGCTCTCCTCTGTCTCCTGATCTCTATCATTCTCACTGTTGCTCTC
Organism: Oxygymnocypris stewartii; assembly: GCA_003573665.1. NCBI lineage: Eukaryota > Metazoa > Chordata > Actinopteri > Cypriniformes > Cyprinidae > Oxygymnocypris > Oxygymnocypris stewartii. The sequence continues at coordinate 3,807 of QVTF01025475.1, read as the reverse complement.
CTCCATCTTGTTTTGATCTCTATCCTCCTCTCTGTTGCTCTCCTCCATCTTGTTTTGATCTCTATCATCCTCTCTGTTGCTCTCCTCTGTCTCCTGATCTCTATCCTCCTCTCTGTTGCTCTCCTCCATCTTGTTTTGATCTCTATCATCCTCTCTGTTGCTCTCCTCTGTCTCCTGATCTCTATCATTCTCACTGTTGCTCTCCTCCATCTTGTTTTGATCTCTATCCTCCTCTCTGTTGCTCTCCTCCATCTTGTTTTGATCTCTATCATCCTCTCTGTTGCTCTCCTCTGTCTCCTGATCTCTATCCTCCTCTCTGTTGCTCTCCTCCATCTTGTTTTGATCTCTATCATCCTCTCTGTTGCTCTCCTCTGTCTCCTGATCTCTATCCTTCTCACTGTTGCTCTCCTCCATCTTGTTTTGATCTCTATCATCCTCTCTGTTGCTCTCCTCTGTCTCCTGATCTCTATCCTTCTCACTGTTGCTCTCCTCCATCTTGTTTTGATCTCTATCCTCCTCTCTGTTGCTCTCCTCTGTCTCCTGATCTCTATCCTTCTCACTGTTGCTCTCCTCCATCTTGTTTTGATCCCTATCCTCCTCTCTGTTGCTCTCCTCTGTCTCCTGATCTCTATCCTTCTCACTGTTGCTCTCCTCCATCTTGTTTTGATCCCTATCCTCCTCTCTGTTGCTCTCCTCTGTCTCCTGATCTCTATCCTTCTCACTGTTGCTCTCCTCCATCTTGTTTTGATCTCTATCCTCCTCTCTGTTGCTCTCCTCTTTGTTCTCATATCCATCTTCCTGATCTTTCAATTTAGGCTTTTTTTTAAGAAATACATCTAACGTATTTTGCCGGAACCTTTTTGCCATTCTACACTCTCTCTGTTCTGTCTGTTTTGGAGGATAAACATTGTTAAATTAGACCTTCTTTATTGCATCACAATGGTTTATGTAACAATACTGATTACTGTAATAGATTTCCATAATAAACATTGCTATATGGATAAGTAATAATAACTTTGTCTGTGCTCTAATGCAGTGATTGTCAACTGGTTAGGCCATTGAACCCACATTTTACCATGGACATTAAGCTGCGACCCTTTTTTTTGTGGAAATTGACTAATATATATATATATATATATATATATATATATGTATATATATATATATATATATGTGCCATCTGAAAATTTCTTCTAGAGTGGTCATTTTTATCAAGCTCGTATATTTAAGTTCAGTCATTTATATATATATATATATATAAGTAGATAGATAGATAGATAGATACACTGTATGAATATGAGGTACCGTATAAGTAACGTTAGGTAAGGTAGCAGTTCCAAAATAGTTTTTGTTAATAGTTGGTATGTGTGACGAGACCACAGTCATTTAGAAATACATTACAAAAACACAGTGAAAATAAAGTAGCATTTTGAGGGTTAAGGTCTGTTACCATGGTAAATTTGCGCGCAACGAGCACAGTAGCCTATGACTGACAGGACTGGAAAGTTCTTTTTTTTTTAGGTGAGGGAATTTTTATTTTATAACAAGTTATAAAAACGTTAGAATAATGACACCGATATAAAACTTGACAACATCTCATTTGACCGTAAATACTGAATGAGGAAAAAGCGTTTTTGATAGTCAACCGCTTTCACGCACGTCTGTCAAAATAAAAGTCTAGCGTCAGAAAAAAAAACAGAATTACGTTTGTTGTTTCTTTGAATGCACACTCCGCAACCCACTCAAAACGTTTTTGCGACCCACCAGTTGAAAACACTGCTTTAATTTATGTTTTTTGATGACTTAAGGTTAACTAAAGAGCATGAGACGTCATCCTGCTGGTCAGTAACGTTATTTGGCATAGCCTATTTCATTCTGTAACAAACATATTTGTATTATGCTATTGTTTTTGTTGGTGTTAATCATTTCTTTCAGATATTAACGATGATCACTGCGTTTGTCTTACCAATGGTGGTATCTTCCTGTCAGCAATTAAGTTACAGTTTGTCTGTAAGCTTTTTTTTATTAATGTACAATGTTGCCAGATATTGCTATGAAAAACAAGCAATTTCAAAAAGAAAGAAAAAGATATCCGAAATAAGTTCAAAGCTTGTGTTTGTGAATAAGATTAATATATCACTAACACTAACGTTCAACTTTACACTTTATAAACGTCCCAAGACTCCCAAAGTGTCACAATAAATTGGAAAAGAGGAAAAAAACACGTATAATAGGTGCATCTGGCAACAAATGGAGGCATACCCGCGCTCTCACTCAACGCGCTCTCAAGCCCCGTTCACTGCGCTAGCTTCTCGCAGCAACATGATGAATTGCAAACACTCATATGATATGGGGTGGTTTAAATGGCAAAATAATCATTCAGAGAGCTTGACATTTTATTTTTGAATATAAAAAAATGACCGAGGTCCGGACCTCGGTGACCTCATAGCTGGCTACGGCCGTGCCAATGTGTATCACCGGCTGCTGCCCAAATTATTCAATGTAACTGAATAAATGAATTGCCAGAATAAAAGCTTGGAGCCACATACAGATATTTTGGACCTAGTGTTTATTAAAAATAATTTAATTCCAAAATATTTTTGCATATTGATGCTAAACTGTATAATTGAGCATCGTCCCAGCAAAATGATTTCTAACACAGCTGTGCTAGTTTCAAGTCTCTCATACCACTCTGCGCTCTCTTTCTGCTCACACAATAAACTCATTTAAAATCCAATCAATATTTCATGTCCATTTATTTATTTATTTGCAGCCATGTAATAATCAGTTGTTATTGAAAACTAAACCCCAGCACGGTGACGTGAAGCGTGTGTGCGCTCATGGAGAGAAACTCAGCCTGCGCCTGCCTTTACGACACAGTCTGTCCTCATTTGTATTCAGCTGCAGTTGAAACTTTCAGATCTGCTATTGCAAAGGTATTCTTCCAGATCTGGTCCTGCCTCTCCGTTCCTCTTTCCTTGCTGCTTCCCTGCCTCTCTCTGTACCAAGACGAAAGAGAGAGGGAAGCAGGCATTGCCCTCTCTTTTTCAAGCCAACACAGATGAAGGTTGATGGGGGATTTTGCCTTCTCTTTCTCCCTTTCACCTTTCTGCTTGAGCCTGACCAAAGAGTTTGTGACCCACAGATGGATCCTGTCCTATGAGTGATACTTTATATATACAGTTAGTTTATATATATATATATATATACAGAGAGAGAGAGAGAGAGAGAGAGCATGGATACATATTTACAGTATATATATAGTATGTTTACATTTACATTTATGCATTTAGCAGACTCTTATATGATTGTCAGCATACAAATGAGGTAGGACATCACAGCAAGGGCGTCGCTAGGCCATTTTTAGGGGGGCTTTAGCACCCCTAAATTTCTGCTCAGCCCCCCTAAAAATCTTGTGATTCTTCCCCTTTAAATTTCAAATGAAAACGGCAGCAGCAGACTTCGGCTCCTCCCCATCTTTCTGCGCGTTCTTCAATCCACAGACTGCGGTGACGCAGAGGAAAGGACAAGGTGTGTGTTTATCGATAGATTGTTATAATATCTACATCTATGCAGTTCTTTGTCATAAATACTGTTTACAAAAAGTCATGGGAGAGCAATCGGTTTCCAATCTACTGTAAAGTTTTCGCTGCATTCACCACTCATCACACCACAGCTGTTTCCTTCAGCGAAAGCCCTTAACACATATGAACGCATACTTTATAAAACGATCACGTTATTGTTATTTGTAAATATTTTTATTTATTTATTATTATACCCTCATTGGGGGCTGAGCCCCCCTAAAAT
>QVTF01025474.1:0-42500 GCA_003573665.1 Oxygymnocypris stewartii | reverse complement strand
ACTAAGGAGGGAATTAGTACAAATTGGCCATGATGTAACCGAATAAATAACGATAATAAAATTAATTTTTAATTTGTGGCCACAATATCTTTCATCTTTTCCCTTCCCAATGCCTTACTTTGTCTAACAACTACACGTAGCAAGTTCATATATATATTAAATACAAAGAATAACATATAGATAGAGAGGGCTAGTGTGAGTTTTGTTTTTATAATAAATCTGACCCACTCTGTGAAAACCAGCTAAAGTCGTTTTTTTTTGTGATTAGCTGTTTTCTACAAAAAAAATCATCCTTCACATGGTAAAAAACATTCTGAGAAATTTTAAGCTTTATTATTGACTGAGTACGGTCAGGTCAAAGATTGAAATTAATGGTGGAAATCAAACTTTGATGCTTGTTATCTCATTAGATTTTGAGACTTTAGCCTGGATTTCACAGAGAGGGTCACAAAAAAAACAAAAAACAAGTAGAATAGAAAAAAGACGAGAGAATGCTAGTGTAAGACAGTCAAGTTTTTGATAAATACAGTATGATATATAAAAGAAAACAAGTAGATAGAAATAAGTGTTAGTGTTAGAGAGTCAAGTTTATTAATAGTAAATAAAAATAAACAAGTAGATGGAATAGAAATAGAGTGTTAATGTTAGAGAGTCACATTTATTAATAATAAATAAAAAGAAACAAGAAGATAGAATGGAGAGGGTTAGTGTTAGTGTTAGAGGGTCAAGTATAGATGGAAGAGATAATGGAAAGTAATTGAAACTGAATTAATTAATTCAAACCTCTCTCTCGTTTGGCATGAATCCAAATGTTTCCATGGTCGTAATGTGGCATTTGGCTGCTAATCAATTATTTATTTGGTGAACAAAGTTTTATACTCGTGTCCATATATTCACATCATATGCACAAAAATGTGTTTTGTTATTCCACCGCAGCAGGGTACTTTACAACATGGTCTTCCTTGGTTGCTCTCTTCAGACTTTGTTTGGAAAACTGTGAGCAATCGTGATATTTAACGTGACTTTTTCCAGGAAAGTGCAAAGTAGATAAATATGGCATCTGCCCTCACCAAGGTGCCAAATATATTGAATATGTGGTTTTAGTTACAAGTATAAGTCAGTTGAATGACTCATGGTCATGTTTGTGATTCTCCTTCAAATTAGATTTAGGTTAGGTTAGCTTAGGTTTTTCGAATGGAAGCATTTACAGGAAGTTTAGCCTTTGACTAAAAAAAATATTTTTCATATTCAGTTGGTCAGGTGAGCTTTTTATTACTTTCTCAGACTTTCCTGAGCTGTCTAGACGATATGACCTCAGCTTTCGTCAGAACATCACACTAAATGGCTTTTTTGACGGAGATTTACGAGGGATGTTTTTCTGTGGTCATGAGTGTTTAAAGGTGCAGGTCTAACTGAGAAACAGAAAGGGTAAGGAGTTAGTGCACTCTATTCCCATGTATCTAAAATTCAATCCCATAAAAAATGCACTAGCCTCACCTGAGACCCTTGAGTAAAAAGAAGGACTGAATGAAAGAAGTAGACCGAAAGATTTGTCATGAACAGATAGTGTATTTTAAAGTGTTTAGTATTAGACTTGAAGGTCAGAAGCAGCTTCTATCTTCCAGTCATCCTCACGCGTATGTTACCATGCACATTGAGGCGAGGTCTGCTAGTGCAAATAAGAATGTGAGATTTTGTATCAAATGTGTGCTTTTAGTCACTGGAGTGGGACAGTGTTTAAATGACTGTTCACAGATGTTAAGGAAGAGTTTGCAGTGTCCTCAACCCTCAGTGATGCATATGTATATATGGTTATCTGTCAGAATGGCAACAATTATACTAATCAATTCTTTTGATTCATAATTTTACAATAGTGTAATTAAATGCAAGTCTTTTTAGAGAAATAATTCACACAAACATCATTATTTGTCTATGACTTTGTTCTGTAGAACACAAACGGATTTTATAAAATAATATGGAAACTTTTTTAATTGAATGAAGGTTAAAAAAAGTCACATAATTGCAATCATGTGATGAACAGATTTTCAAGTTATCCTCTTAAAATAAAATAAAAAACTTTTTTTCTGTCGGATCTTCTTTATTACTTATCAGTATCATACGTAATCATTATAAAATAACACAACAAAATGACAACTTCCGAATTAAAACAAAGTATGAAGATAAATTACTTTCAAAAGAAAAAAAATATATAATAGTAATTGAATTTGTACTAAAATAACACTGGATGCAGTTCTCAAAACCTGAGTGTCACCTGGACCTGAACTTAAATTCCGGTCTGTTCTTCATATAAAAGTTTCATGATTTGCACGAAACCGGTGTAATTGCAGAGGAACTAGCAGTACTTAATTAAAATGTGTGGTTCAGAAACAGGTTTGAAACTGTGTGGGTGAGTAAACGTTGACAGACATTTTTCTGCGAACTATCCCTTTAATATGAACCGTTAAAAGATATGTACTGATATATGTTGACGTTATACCAACCATTATAACGTGGCTTATTTATTATTTTTGAAGGCTTTGATCATGTGTTCAGCCATCCTGTTTTCCTGCATTTAGTGGAAAAATAGATAATATTAACCTTACCAAATTATCAAAATGTGTTTTGGTTGCTGCAACAAGAAGTCATGAGTGTGACAAATCACACAATGTTCCTTTGAAGAGATGCAGCTTTCTGTAATAATGGTGTGCTGTTAGGCTGTGAATGAATGTGCAGTGATTATGTTTCAGCAGGATTCGTCTACAAAATTAAACCAAAGGCTTCTTACACAGCGGTTTGCTATCAGTGCTGCAAAAAACATCACCACTCGTGCTGACATGCACAGACATTTTTAGATATCGCCACATATGAAGGAGTATATAAACATTACAGTAAACACTCACTGGCCACTTTATTAGGTACACCTTGCTAGTACCGGGTTGAATCCCCTTTTGTCTTCAGAACTGCCTTAATTCTTCGTGGCATAGATTCATCAAGGTGTTGGAAACATTCCTCAAAGATTTTGGTCCATATTGACATGAACGCATCACACAGTTGCTGCAGGTTTGTCGACTGCACATCCATGATGCAAATCTCCCGTTCCACCACATCCCAAAGGTGCTCTATTGGATTGAGATCTGGTGACTGTGGAGGCCATTTGAGTAAAGTGAACTCATTGTAATGTAAAAGAAACCAGTCTGAGATTATTCGAGCTTTGTGACATGGTGCATTATCCTGCTGGAAGTAGCATCAGAAGATGGGTACACTGTAGTCATAAAGGGGATGGACATGGTCAGCAACAATACTCAGGTAGGCTGTGGTGTTTAAACAATGCTCAATTGGTACTAAGTGTGCAAAGAAAATATCCCCCACACCATTACACCACCACCACAAGCCTGAACCGTTGAGACATGGCAGGATGGATCCATGCTTTCATGTACTTTACGCCAAATTCTGACCAAATCATCTGAATGTTGCAGCAGAAATTGAGACTCATCAGACCAGGCAACCTTTTTCCAATCTTCTATTGTTCAATTTTGGTGAGCCTGTCGAATTTAAGCCTCCGTTTCCTGTTCGTAGCTGACAGGAGCGGCACCCGATGTGGGTCTTCTGCTGCTGTAGCCCAGGCTTCAGGGTTCGACGTGTTGTGCGTTCAGAGATGGTATTCTGCATACCTTGGTTGTAACGAGTGTTTATTTGAGTTACTGTTGCCTTTCTATCATCTCTAACCAGTCTGTCCAATCTCCTCTGAGCTCTGACATCAACAAGGCATTTTCATCCACACAACTGTCGCTCACTGGATATTTTCTCTTTTTTGGATCATTCTCTGTAAACCCTAGAGATGGTTGTGAGTGAAAATCCCAGTAGATCAGCAGTTTGTGAAATACTCAGACCGGCCCGTCTGGCACCAACAACCATTCCACGTTCAAAGTCACTTAAATCCCCTTTCTTCCCCATTCTGATGCTCGGTTTGAACTTCAGCAAGTCGTCTTCACCACATCTAGATGCCTAAATGCATTGAGTTGCTGCGATGTGATTGGCTGATTAGCAATTTGTGTTACCAAGTAATTGAACAGGTGTACCTAATAAAGTGAGTGTACTTTTATTCATTTAGCAGATGCTTTTATCCAAAGGGACTTACAAATGAGGACAATGGAAGCAATCAAATTCAACAAAAGAACAGTGATATGCAAGTAATATAACAAGTATCAGTTAGCTTAACGCCGTACACGTAGCAAGGTTGTTGTTTTTTTGTATTATATTATAAATAAAAAGAAAACAGAATATAAAAAGAATAGAGCAAGCTAGTGTTAGAGGCCTTTTTTGCTTTTGTTAATTGTATAATAAATAAAAAGAAAACAAATTTATAGAATACAAAAACATTAGAAAAGCTAGTATACATATAGGAAAAAGGAACATCTGCGATAATTTTTAATTAGTCACTGCAGACTCATGAAGTTGGTACTTCAAGCCTGAATTACTAGATTGCCTTTGCATGAGATGGCTTTTTTATGTATGGTTTAGTGATGATTGATTTTGTATTGCATAACTTTTTTAAGTAACACTAATGTTAAAGTTAAAATTAAAATGTGGCATAATTATTGCTATTTATATATTTGTGGATTATTGATTTTTCCGACGGCACCCATTCACTGCAGGATCCATTGACAAGTGATGTGATTTCTGTGATAATGCACAGCACTCCACAGATTCTTGGATTTAACCATCTAACTTTGGATTCTAATATTTCTATTAAGTGCTCAAAAGAAAATGTATTAGTTTTTTTAATCTTGGCTGATTTAAACAACCTGGTTGATTTTCATCCCTTTTTTCCCTCATCCTTTTAATCAAGTCAGTGGCATGGGGTAGGAAATGTCAGCAAGGTCATAAATTATGCAGAAATGTCACCTGGGGAATGTTTATGAGGGTGTGCAAGTTTTCAAAGGCAGATTGGTGTGCCGTAAAGCTATCGCTCTAACAACAACACCAGCTGCTGGACATTAAACTCCTCTCTGCTCGCTACAGCTGGAATCATCGAGAAGTAACAAAAGATTTTCAAACTCACATGACCGTGTGAATTCAGTTGGTGTAGGTGTCTCAGAACACTATCTGAGTTGTGGAGAAATGTTCCTAATCTTGCATTCGAGCGCAGTCTCGTGTCAGTCTCTGAGCGCACACACACACACACACACACACACACACGATCGCTCGCTGAGAGAGCTGCATCCAGCAGAGCTTTTGATTGAGCGTGATGAAGCGTTAATTAGTGTACCTGATTTGGAGGCCTTTGGCATGAGGTGTTTGTTTATGGTTGCAGAAGACGACTCATGGTGCCTGTGCATGGGGCACTGGGTTAGTAATTCTATAAATGATTTGAAGTGATTCAAATAGACAATCTGGGTCAAGTTCAGTTGAACTGCTTTAATATTTCAGTGTAAAATCTGAGAAGAATTAAATAGTCAGACTACTGCATTATACACTAACATATTAAGTGTGGTCTGTACATTATTTTAAATGTTTTTGAAAGGAGACTCTTGGCTTACCAAGGCTGCATTTATTTGATCAAAAATAGTCAAAACAGCAATATTGTAAAATATTATATTTTATTATATTTTCAAATGTAATTTATGATGCAACGCTGAATTTTCAGCATTATTACTTCAGTCTTTAGTGTCACATTATTCTTCAGAAATCATTCTAATGCGCAGATTTGGTGCCCATGAAATATTTATTATTAACCTAAAATATTTGTAGAAAAGGTGATACGTTTTTTTATTTATTTTGTGAATAGGAAGTTTAAAAAACTGCATTCATTTAAAAATAGAAATCTTTTGTAATATTGTAAATGTATTTACTGTCTCTTTTTTTTCAATGAAATGCATCCTTGCTGAATAAAATGATAATTCCTTTAAAAAAGGAATCTTACTGATGCCAACATGTTTGTGTGATTTTTGGATTGCTATGTTTGTTTTTTAAATGAAGCATATCGCTGATTCTTAGTATTTTAAATTTAATGACTACCCCTATTGAACTCCAGTAAGTCAATTGTCCCACTATAATTTGTGCTATGGACATGAATTCATCCTCAAATTGTGTGGCTTTTTTAAGAAGGATGTTACTTTTTAGTAGGGATGTGCAACAGCGATCGAATACTCGATTATTCGGCTGTGACAGTGATGAAATCGATCATGAAACTGATGACCGTGGGGGAAAAAATTCTGATTGGTTATATAGCAGCACTTTGGGCAGCACCCTGAGCTCTGATTTTTTTAGCTGGCGGTTCAATAGACGTGAGAAGAGAGAGAAGCTCATTTGAAGTCATGTAGTGATGTCTGGGTTAGCTACATGTCTGATTCATCTAATATAGGATGTGTTGTGATATTATCATTTATTTACATGCTGAATGCGCTGCATATTACCAGTGTTTAGTTTCATGCTCAAATGCAAGGCCCGATATTGACTGTTATTTGAGACGTCATATTGTTTTAGATGTTTCTTTTTTTTAAATCCCAAAGTATTTTTTTCGTCATATTTGTTCAACAGTATGCATACTTCAATTAATTGTTTTCGTCCTTCGTAAGGCTTCAAAAACACGCAGGCAATAGCACAAATCTCCCATAAACATTAATGACATAAGCATTATAATGAGAACTGTATAGAATGTGAAATCTATAGTAAATCCTCTCCTTGCCCGGGTCTCATGCATTGTTGAAAGCGCACCACGGCGGGAGCTCTCTCTCTCTTTCTCTCTCGCTATAGCACGTAACTTAAAGTTTCCTGGCATATGCATCCTTTTGTGCAGATACAAGTTGTAATGTTATGTCTACAGTCTTCAGATTATTTTCATTATCTCCATTACGGCCATGCCCTGCCCCCAGCACAGTACTCAATTAATCGTTTTTGAAACTTATCGATGATTGAAGTAAGAAATTTACAAAAATGCCCATCCCTACTTTTTAGGTGATCAGATTTTCGATCAAATGAGCAGAAAAAATCCTAAAGAAATTGAGTAAGGGACTTGAGGGAAAATTACACTTTATTTTGAAATGAGTTTCTGTTTGTGTAAATGTAGTTATATTTTCATGTTGTGCTGGATCACTGCTTTTGTTCTTCTGCTGTAATTATATCAGACTACAGATGTTATGCCACATACAGCAGAGTTGTTATTGACCAAGTGTCATGATGTGTTACTCTTAATCTCATACACAGGCTCCCCATTGTGTTTAATAACCATATTTCCCCCCTCCTGTTCCTCTCTCTGTTGTTGTGTGTATTAGGAGGAGAGTCTTTCTGGGGGAAGCCTTTCAAGGACGAGTTTAGGCCCAATCTGTCTCACACGGGTCGTGGTATTCTGAGCATGGCTAACTCGGGACCCAACACAAATAAATCCCAGTTGTGAGTAAATGTTTCATCTGCTCATTACAGCGACTGAATTCATATCAAACGCTCTCATACTAAACCTCTGAAGTATTAATTCAGCCTGAGCCACTTAACAAACTTTTTATCATGCATCACTTTAAACTGATGTGTGCTTTGGGTTTTTATAAACCTCTTTAACAGAAATGTAAGATTCTGTTTTAAATATTGACCTTTGACATCGCTAGAATTTTTCTGCATTCTAAATCTAACAAGAACCTATGATGTCATTCTAATATTGGCATACTGAATTCTGGTTGGTCTTGTCTTTCTTGTACTTATTTAACCCTCTGGAACCAGCAATAACAAATGAGAGGAAACAAAGCCTAATCTGACCTGAAACGTCAACACTATTTTATTTGCCTATGTAATCACTGATGTTTAGCTCATGAAAGGCATATATAGTGTAAGTATGAAATTGCCCTTACTAAAGCGTTTCTTTTATGTTTACTTTCAGCTTCATAACATTTCGGTCATGTGCATACCTGGACAGGAAACACACTGTGTTTGGAAGGTAATTTTTCTTATGAATTGATTTGTCTTCACTAACAGGACATTCAAAGTTAAATAGCTTCATCAGGGCAGTACTAAATTAAACAAATCAAAAAAGTTTTTAAAAATAAATACATTCTTCAAAGGGTTGGTAAACCCAGCTGTATTTAAGGTTTGCGCTATTAGTTGAATAAATAATTGAAATTATGATTATAGCAGCAAAAAAAAAATTCACCCTTGTAGTCTGACGTGCAGTTTTTTGTACAAAATAAAGGAAAATAACTGACAGGGATATCAATTTTGAATCTTAATGAATATTGTGACATATTATTACAATTTAAAATAACTGTATGAATATGTTTTAACATTTTATTTATTTATTTGATGGTAAAATACATTTTCAGCAGCTATGATCCTTCAGAAATAACTTTAACATGCTAATTTCAGTGCTCAAGAAATAACGTTTATCTTAAAATGTATGCATGTTTGTGTATTTGTGTAGAAATTGTTTATTATGGTGGATTCCCGTGAAGGTTAAATGGTCTATTTCTCATTTGGTCAGCTTTCTCTGTGTGAAACCCTTCCTGGGGAAAAGCATGTCTTCTGTTGAATCTGAACATTCCAGCACACTCACACACACGCACACACACACACACACACACACACACACACACACAGACACACACACGTTCAGTCTGAGGGCAAGTCTTGCCCATGTGGCATGGAGTTGAAATCCTTGGATTCAGAGAGGCTTATCAGCATTAGTCTGAACCAAACTCCTGTGAACGTTCACATGCACCCTTCAGTCTGTGTGTAGTTACTGAGCACGTGCGGTGAGAACGCACACACATGCACACCCCTCAACGCTCAGCTTATGGGCACCTGGAAACCTGAGGATCCTGTTTAGTAGGAACAGCTGTACAAAGAGCGAAAGTACACAGTGTGCATATAGATCCAACACAACAAATGGGGCATGATTTACTGATCATTTGCATGTTATAGATTTGTTTGTTGTCCTCACACGTTAAGAAATGTCAGAAAATTATAAAACACAAAAGGAGAAGTATAATGAAAGTGCATATTAGTGACTACGGCCTGTTAAGCTCCAAAAATGAAAGAAAAGCCAAGAAATTATCATAAAAGCACATTTATTCAAACCTTCTAAAGCCATAATAATTGATTTACTGAAGCCTGGTTTAAATGTGCAAGATTAGCAATGACCCAAAAGCGAGTTTTATTTTGTATGTAGTATTTATTAATAATTTTAATTAGATTTTCAGTTTTAATTGTAATTTTATAATGAGTTTTTGTTATGTGCTTGTCATTTTTTATTGTTTTAAATATTTTTATTTAGCTATCATTTCAGTTTTAGTTTTGACTGGAGTTCTTTAACTTAAGCTTATTTATTTTAGTTACATTGCCAAGACAACATTTACTTTAATGCAAGTTTAGGGTTTTCATCGACTAGTTTTAATGTTTTTATTTCATTCATTATTTTGTTTGAACTCTTACTCTCTGAAAATGATTTTTTATAGTTTTATTTAACAATAACAACCTGTTGAAACCAGTTTTCAGGAGGTTTAAAATATAGCTTAAAAATATTAATATTGTACTACTTTAGTCTTTTTTTTTTTGCCCTTCTTGTAGCATCGCTCAAGATGAGGATAAATAAATCGTATAATTTTTCATATTTGGATGTGTTGTTCCTTTAAGAGAAGTAGAAGATTGTTAGCTACAGTGAAAGAGCTTGATCCAGTCTCATTAGAGATGTTATCACCACTTGGCACTGAGTGCGACCTCATTTACTCTTTGCAGCAGGATTTGAATAGTCTTCTGTCCCTCTCTTGCTCTCTTTTAGAGTGGTTGGTGGTTTAGAGGCCCTCACAGCGATGGAGAATGTTGAAAGTGATCCGAAGACAGACAAACCCAAGGTGCTGAAGCCATTTTTGTCCCTTCTGTAGCATCAGAAAATGTACAATTCGGTTGCACAATTGCATGTCAGCTGTGTTAGGCTGTGCTTTATGTTGACTCACCGTACCTCCTGTTTGTTTATATTTTTCCACCTGCTGTCAAATCCCACAATGCCAAAAGAGAAAATAGTCAAATTCAAAACCATTTCATAAGCATTTTTCTCTATTTCATGTAAAATGTTATAGCCTGAGGCAGCAGAGTTTTTGACACATCACTTCAGTTCCTTTTTCGAGACTTACATTTCTTACAAGTAGCAGCATGCTTATAGATGACGTGTTTTCTCAGACTCTTTGTTTCTCTTTCACTTTGTCAGTCTGAGGTAAAGCTGCTGAGCACTTCAGTATTTGTGGACCCGTACGAGGAAGCCGATGCACAGGTCAGCATTTGTGTTTAATATCGTATTAGTTGTGTTTTCGTGCCGTGCCGTCGATGTGACACTGTGTGTGTGTTTAGATTGCAGCCGAGCGAGAGAAGGAAGCACAGAAACAGGAGGAAGAGAAAGCACAAACATCTGCTTCAGTCAACAAGGCAAAAACAGAGGACAAGCCTAAAACCTTCAGACCAGGAGTGGGCAAATACATCAACACGACTGCCACGTGAGTTAACACACACACACACACACACACATCCGTGATGGTACACCGCTGTTGAATATGACCGCAGTGGAATATCACAGATCGTTATATATTGCATTGATTTATTTATTTTCTTGCAACAGTGAGGAGGTTATTCGATCATTACCGAGGTAATAAATATGAGGTACATTACCAGAAGCTTTCCTGCTAGCAAAGAACTGAATCATACTAAATACATAAAGTCTGTTGACTTTCAAAGTCTGAAATGTACTCTGGTAATCCTCATCTTTATCACAACTAATTATTTATTAATATCAATATTTTGATGTTTGGTTTCTGAAAATAAATGTTACTTGTTGTTATTTATCAAAATGTTATAGGATTACGGCAGTTTTCACACTGTAACGACAGCATCACGGCAAAATAAATGATTTAACAAAAAATTATTTAGACTCTAACATAAGGAACATTGTGTTCTGTTTTTGTAATGATGGATGGATGGATAGACAGATCTCATAATTGCAGGATCATTATTTTATTCTATAGATCTGCTCTGATGGTAAATGAGTGTGTTTGTGGGTGACACTGGTGAAGGGTTCATCTCACGCCACAGCAGGACTCAGGATATCAGCAGAGTTTACTGAGAACGGCAGGAGATCGTTCTAATTATCCCTCAGAACCCCGCTGCTTCTCTCTCTCACACACGCACATGCGCACACACACACACACACACACACACACACACACACACACACACACGACTGACTGTTAAACAGACATACACAGTAAGTGAACACCTGCTGCTCACACACACACACATGCACACACGCGCGCACACACTCACGCGCACACACACGACTGACTGTTAAACAGACATACACAGTAATGTGAACACCTGCTGCTCACACACACATATCACTGCTACCTGATGGGAACAGCGCCATTTTTCACATGCACATGCTGCATGCAAGTATTATGAAAAATATGCTTGTTATTCATTTTGAATTACTGCTTATTACTTACACAAACACAAACATGGGGTTCGGATAATTAAATGAGCTCAAAATAATTCCAAGAATTACATCGTCAACTAATGTCATGTCAATTTATCATGTTTACATAAAATGACTGTATTAATAATGATATTCGCATTGAGAATAACTTCAATAAATAAATGAATTACTTAATGTCCAGATCCATTATTTTTATTAGAATTTTAGTGGGGGGGGGGGGGGGGGGAATGTTACTTTTTCATAAAAATGTTATGATGCAAAAAAAGACAAGGTTTCTTTTTCTCACAAAAAAATAATCTATTATGTATTATATTACAATTATATTACATTTTGGATGACAAATGACCCATATACCAAGTTAAGATTCTATAAGAGGAAATTAGAAAATAAGAAAATATATATTTTTTTGATTATATTTTTTGGTTTGTTTGAAATTGTTTAAATGCAAATACATGGAAATGAGATGAGTTTTTATATATATATATATATATATATATACGTTTATTTGGATTGGGATAATACTATAAACATGATTCCAGTCCCAGAATGCACTGCACATAGAGATTATAGCAGGTGCTAGTTTACATCTCATGTCCCTAGAAAGGCTTTTCTGAAAAAATCAATTTATGTATGAATAACCAAAATGATTATAATAAAATAACTCTCTGTACCAAAAACCGAATGTAACAAACCCTTTGTATAAAATCCTCACACATTACAAACAGAACACAGAACAAACACATGCACCTAGTTTTATAGACTCTTCCAATCCTAATTACTAGGAAGGAACCATATGAAAATTTAAATGTGTACATTTCTGGTTTATTTCAAGCCAACGCTTAACCATCAATGTAAAAGACTTTATATCATGTATCACTTAAACTCGTTTGGCAACATATTCCAGAGTTGAGATCCCTAAACATGCCCTTATGATGTTCTACAAAACCCGATCCTACAGTTTCCATCCTCTGTGCTCCCAGTGCTTCGGCCTGCATCATCGTATCGTTTTACTAAATTACATAAAACAGATGGTGCCTTATTACGCAAGCATTTCAAAATCTATTTCACACATGATACATTTTTACAATTTATAAAATAAAGCTTATGCCATTTCTTTAAAATATGATAATGATGCCATTGGTTTGACTTTTATCCATTATTTTTACAGCCCGATTATATAGCATCTCAATTTTTCTAATGAAAGAATCACTAGTTTGAGACCAAACTGTAATACAATGAGATATGGGACACAATCAGTGTATGCAGGAACAGACGAGCGGCCTCAATCGTAATGTAATGTCTAAAAAGTTTAAAACAATTTAAGTTCATCTTAACTATCAGTCGGCTATGTATTTTAATATTTGAATAGGTTTTGTATTTTAGTTATATCTTTTAATCATGTTATACTCGTTTGTTTTGTTTCTCTTTTGTTTTATACTTTTTTTAAACGTTGTATGGCATTTATTTTTATTGTAGTTTAACCGTTATAAAGGTACTACTGAAAGTGTAGAATTAAATTTTCACCCTTTCTCTGAACCTTAGATTTAAACAGGCTACTGTACCTTTAAGAGCTCTGTATGTAAAGGACGTCCATTGTGATTGGCTAAGCTCATTGCATGTGAAATGATGAGTAACATTCAAGTTCCAGATTTGCTGCTGGTTCATTCAGTCTTTTTGCAAAACCTTGCATTTACATTGTGACCGATTCCCAAAACCCTGTGCTCTGAAACGTGCCAGACAAACTGCTGAGGCTGGACTCACATAATCACTACTGAATCAATTACACAAACCTAATTAACTTTAATGTCTTATTCACTCTCCTTCATCAGGAAACATTCCCACCCAGATGGTGACAAACCGTCCACTAGTCAAGCTCCTGCCAAGAAACCCAAAGGCAGAACGGGTTTCGGAGACTTCAGCTCCTGGTAGAAGCACGGCACCGTCCCTCCTCACAAAGACTGATTGTGGGTAAATTGAGATATTTGCGCAGACCTCTTGGTTTTTCCCTTCTATGGACCCGGTTTTGATTTGTATTTTTAGATAATAATGTGGCAGGGATTGTTTAGTTCACATGTAAAGTCAAGTCTTTCTTTTATATTGAGCCCTGTAAATAATCAGTCATTTTTTGCATATTAAATGATTTAATGTATGCGTTAATAAATGCATTTTGCTAAACGTTTGGGTTGTTAATGCTGCAGTGTTTTTAATTGTATGATATGGAAGCCCGTTTCCACCACAGAAAAAAAAAAAAAAGTAATTCAGACGGTTTCCTCAAAATTCTGACTTTGTTTCTGGTAATTCTATATTTACATCTCACAATTCTGAGTTTATATTTCACAGTTCTGTCTTTGAGATTGTGAGTTTCTATCTCTATCAATCTAAATTGACCATTGACATGAAGCAATAGTTAGTCTCTTCCTCTTCTTCATCTAGTGTTTGTGTGCAGGTATCGTGGCATTGTGCTTGTATCTACAGTATCAGGACTCCTCCAATGGGACGTACCTTTCTGATTCATCCCATAACTTCCAGAAGGGTGCTTGGAAAGTCTTTGTAGTAATAGAGCATCACACAATACAGCGTTTCTCCTCTTGTGGAAGTGTTCTGTGGTTCTGAAGGGAGTTTCTTGTGCTTGCTTGCCTTGTTTTTGACTGTTCTTGCTGAGTGTAGTGTTTTTCATGTTATTTTTAGCTGCTGACTGTGAGCCAAGCGTATTTCACGCGACCCCGGGGGCCTATTACACAAGCTTACTGTTTCTGAAAGTTATTACCTCTTTCACTTCCTTCTGCTGGCATAAGGACAGATCTCACAAAACCTGTCAGGTGAAGCTCATAGAAATGACTTTGTGTTGTCAGGTCAGTCATGTTTATATTAAATGACTATTATAAGGATACTCACTATTGAGAATAACTGGAAATAAATGTCCAGATCCATTACATTCATGTGAATTTGTGTGGAGTGCTTAATATTTCATAAAAACGATATGATGCCAAAAAGAAAGTTTATTTTTCTTGCCAAATATAATCTATTTTATTAGTTCTGGATGAAAAATGAATGTTACGCAGTAAATCAGCATATTAGAATGATTTCTGAAGGATCGTGTGACACTGAAGACGGAATAAATCTAATTTTACATTATTGCTTTTTTCTGTATTTTAATCAAAATTATGCCAAGTGACCAAAACCACTTTAAAAACCTTGCAGACCCCACCCGTTTGAGCGTTATGACCCGTTAGAGACTGAAGCGCAGACTAGCAGCGTTGTGCCGTGTGATACAGGCAGGTGATGTGTTCATTACATCAGCCTGCGTCTGTCTTCTGCGTGACCTGCTCTTGTGCGTTTAGCAGTGATCAGGGACACACTTTCTCTCCGTCAGTCAGGCTCGTCTCTTTAGTGTCAGTGCAGCACACAGACATCTGTCACTGTTTACCGAAAGCTACGTCTTGCCAACAGATTCATGTTCAAATAACGCTCTGTTCTGTCCTCCACGTGTTCCTCATTCTCATTTGTGTAGGTTTGTTCAAAATGAGTCCTTTTAAATATTTGTGTAATAATAAATATTTAACATTTACTCACATCTGTGGTATGCATGTTGTAATAATGAAATATTTAGTTTATTATTTTATAATTGAAATATATTATACATGGATATATCATTCTTAACTTTTTTAATAATCTTTCAGAGCACAAGAAACAAACCATCGTAAGTAATACAATTAGTGCAATCTCCTATGAGGATTTGCCTTGCTCACATTGTGCTACATAACTTGCCATATGGCTCATGTTTTCTCAATTTACTATAAAACTATGTTTGATTAAAGTTGATCAGAGAACAAAACTTAGCACAGATGATGCCATAAAATTCTGATGAAGAAGAATAGTAATGTTTAGAATCACATTTTGAGGCTTCAGCATGTGTCTTTTCTATGTTTGTGTAGAGAAAATATCTTCTGGCCTGTAGAAAGATGTTTTTGGTTACTTTAAACTTAGCATTTTTAGTGTTGTCCATATTTTTTTCTGCATAACAAAGTAAGGTTTTGGACACATGCACACACACACACACTTTATCCACCAAATATTGATCTGTGTCATTCAATCCAAAACCTTACTTTATGCATATAAATATGACAGACAAATATACTCCGTACCAACAACAAGATAACAGTTTTCTTCATAATTCATTGTTGGTGTTATTGTATAAAGCATTATAATAATATGATAAACCTGGTTCTTAAACCAGTTTAAGATGTTAAAACACTTCAAACTGGAACTCGTGAATTCATCTTTAAGTCAGCCACAGTTTTCAAATCTTTCACAGCTTCAGTTTCTCAGACATGAGATTATTTGCAGTAGAACATAAATCTTAAAAAGGATAAAGAGAACATTATCTCAGCGTTCTATAATTGCGTAGCATTTATAAGAGTCACATTTCTATCATCTAGTGTGTACATTCCCAGCTTTCAGTAGAGCATCAGCCATCTGTTCCTCACAGAATCCAGGAAAACCGTCTGAATGTCTCTGGATTATCTTTTAACTGTGAGGATGGACTTGACTTTGGCTTTAAGACAAAAGATTTCACTTATTTAGAGCCTGGGCGGTTTCCTTACAGTCTGCATGAACTGACATGTTAAGTGCAGATTCTGCTGTATGGCCAGTGTTGACTTCAGATGACTTGATATACAGTACTAGTCCAAATCAATCGAATAATAGAATAAATGAACATTTCTGAATGTGTTCAAAATGTCACCCTCCTCACCCAAGCTGCATTTATTTGATCGAAAATGCAGTTAAATGGTAATATTGTGAAATATAGTAGTCAACATTTGAAGTGCTGGATCAAAACATTTCTAAGACAAGAACACTTTTAGGTTTTATTACGACTTTGATGAAAGGTTTTGATCCACTTCAAATGTTGACTACTGTTTTATCAAATAAAATATATAACATAAACTCTATTTGGATATATTTAAAAATGCAAAGCTGAATTTTCAGCATCATTCGTCCAGGCTTCAGTGTCACATGACCCTTCAGAAATCATTCTAATATGCTCCCATTCATTTTCATTGTTTGAAGAGGAGCAGCATCTCCTTTTAAAAGACATAAGGCAGTAAATGACATCATTTTAATTGAGTGGTGAGGTAAGACTTTCTGCTCCTGCATCATGTTGTGTGGATGGGCTAATGAGAGTCTGTGTCATCATTAGATCAGTGGGTCTGAATCATTACTGCAGATGCACTCCCTGGATCAATGAAAAATGATCGGCTGTCACTAATGTGTGTCAGAAAGAGGTCCGGTTCTGGCTGATCGGTTCAGGGAATCAGCTGATATGGGGAACTGCTTCAGTTGTGTGTGTGTGTGTGTGTGTACACCTCTCTCGGGCTGTTTTGCTGACACTGATAGACTGGGGGACAATGGTGGGAGCAGCTGCTGACAGCCCCGTCTGGCCCCCTGCCGCCCCACCACGTCTTGTAAGTCTTGTATTTGAGCTCAGGTTTCTGGTTTGGGAAGTTTGTATCATTATTACACCAGTGATTATAAGAGAGAGGTGCAGAATAAACGCTTTATTTGACTTATTTCTCATTTAATTCACATTTAAGTAGTATCTTTTATTTATATACTTCATTTTTTTAAATAATTAGTCTTTTTTTATTGTGGATTTTGTACTTATTGTACTAGTTTTGAAGTTATTGTATATGGTTTTTTGTAATTTATATTTTATAGTTATTTTAGCTTAATCTTATCCTATTTTTACATTATTACATTACATATTATATTAATTTACTTATAGTATTTAATTTAGTGTAGAATCTTTCAGTTTATGAATGTTTATTTCTCTTTTAATAATTATTTTATTTTATATTTATAGTAGTATTTAATTGAACTAGCATTGTAATTTAGTGTTTTTTTACTTTTTATTTTTTTAAACATTTCATTTGTATTATTTTATTTTCTTAATATTTGTTTAGTATTTTGTTATTTATAGTATTAATACTGTTACTTTTATTTGTTAATGTTTGTTTAGTCAGTTTGCACTGTTGTTATTTTATTTTATTAATATTAGTATCTTAAGTTATTGTAGGATTTTGTTTTATATTTTTTATTTTATTATTTTAATATTTAATATTCAAATGTTTTACATTTAACATGATATTTATTTTATTTCATTAATTTAATTCAAATATTATTTAAATGTATTGTAGAATGTTTATTACTTTTTATATTATTAATATTTATTTTTCATTTTATAATTATTTTATTTTATAGTAGTATTTTATTTCATTTAAATCACCTTAACTAGCATTTTAATTTATTTTACTATTTTTAGAAATGTTTCATTTATTTATTTATTTTATAATTTAGTTTTGTTATATTTTTAAAAAGTAAAATGAATACAGTGAGTTTGTTTGTTTAGTGAATTTGCGCTACGGTTTTATTTTATGCTACATATGACTTATTTGTGCATTGCTTTGGCATATAAATGTCATGTCAGTGAAGAACACAGATTGAAAATGAAGCTCATAAAACCTCTCGACTAACACACACTGAGACACAGCTAGTGTTTTTGTGATTCAGAGGTGGGAGTGACTGCTTGTGCTCACGTACACATTATATTAAATACAGAGGGGTGAGACGAGCCTCCGCTGGCATTATAGCTGTCCGCTGTAAAAAAAAATTATATTGTGTCTCCCTCCGATATAATCCTCAGTCATTTAACAATCATAGCATCTCAACACTGAACACTGAAAATGCTGTATATGGTGGTGATACTTTAATATCTTATACAGTAGCTGTAAGCATTTTCTTCCAGCACAAATATCTTTCTGACGTGACAGACGGTCACGTGTGACTGCGCTCTGCACGTGTTAGCTAGCTGAGCTCTAAACTGGGAGGCTTGCGTTCGGGAGAAACAGTCTGTCTGCTGAACAATGCTAGATGGAAGGAGTGTTTGGAAACAGTCATTATTCCAAATAGCACTGAAAGTGTAACGTTTAATAGCAACTTTCTTGCTCTGTGTGATTCGGTGCATGGTTTTCATTTTTTGAAAGAAAAAGTCATAATTGGTCAAATATAGTTCATCATTAGTCCACTTTTGTGTCCCATTTTAAGCCAAGTGGATTTAAAAAATAAATTAATAAATCTTTGTATCTTTAAAAATTTGAGTTGCATGATTCACCATTAGCATGGTCAGAAATTATGTATTTACATGTTTTTGAAAGAAGTCTCTCATGCTCACCAAAACTGCATTTATTTGATCCAAAATACAGTGAAAACAGTATTCATATGAAAAATTATTACAATTTAAAATACAATTTGTATTTGAATATTTTAAAATGCAATTTATTTTTGTGATCGCAAAAATTCATTTTCAGCAGCCAAAATTTCTTCGAATAATCAACATTGAAAACTTTTGTGCTGCTTTATATTTGATTTTATTATCAGGGTTTTTGATAAATAGAAAGGTAAAAAGAAAACCATTTACTAGTAATAAAACAAATATTTTGTAACTTATTAATCTCTTTATATCTCTACAAACTCATGAAATGAAACCAAGTGTTGTTTTTCTTTGCTCACCAATTCAAATTTTCTTTATCTGGCCTGCTGCACCAAATCTCATAAAATCAAGCCCCACCATGCATTATCTCACAAGTATTTGATTTTTAAAATGTATGCCGTGTCACATTATGGAAATTAAAAGCATTGTTGCAATGTTGCCTTTTGATTCTTTTAGTGCTCTCTGACTCGTGGCTCACTTCTTAGCACCTTCTCCTGGTCATCTCTGTTAATCCAGAGTCACCGTCCCCAGTGCATTTAGATCATGTTCACAGCACGCATGTGTGACGTTGTAGTGAAGATAAATGAGTTGAAAACAGGACTTTGGAATAATGGAAAGCCGTAGAACATCCTGTTCCAAAGAACTGCGAGTATTAGCCACCGGTCTTGTGTCCCCTCCTTCAGCTGTTATTATCCTCCTGAAGGGATGAGTCACTCCTGGTGCTGTCACTATCTGTATTTCCTGCCTCCATATAAATCAGACACGGCCAGTACAGAGACCCGGCAGAGGATCTGGGGTCACTCGAGTTCTGTGTATTACCAGCAGAGGTGGGTTTGTCCTGATGCTCATCACTCTGGTTTCTCTAAAGGCCTATCCAGAAAAACAGAAGCAAATATGTTGTCTTGTAGTAATAAACTGTCAGCGAGATCCTCTTTATCGTTTCTGTCATCCTCTTTATCGTTTCATTCTATTTTAGTGACTTTTGATGTTAACATAAAATGACAACAACATCTTAGTAGCAGTTCATAAACATCACTAAAGCAACCAGAACTACAAATGCCTTCGAGAGACTAATCACTGCAGCAATTACTGAAGATATACACTAGCTGAAAAAAATATCAATTCAGTCATTAACGGAGCTATTTGAGTGTTTTTTTGTGTGTGACCATTTCCATATTAATATTTACATAAAGTTTAGGGCCAGTAACTTAACACTTTTAATTGTAATAAATGAAAAATGTATCACTTTTTCACAAAAACATTGCCAGCACAACTGTTTTCAACATTTGTAATAATAAGTATGTCTTGAGCAGTAAATCAGCATAATAATATTATTACTGTAGCAATATTTCATTTTATAATATTTTGTGTGTGTGTGTGTGTGCGTGCGCGATTATATACAGAAAGTTTAGGGTGAGTTCATATTTATTTTTTATTTTTTTGTAATAATGAAACAAAAAATTTGCAGTTTCCACAAAAATATTCGACAGTACAACTGTTTTGAACATTTATAATAATACGAATTGACTCTTGAGCAGCAATCATAGCACAATAATATTATTGATTATATTGAATATGATCGCTGATTATGTTCTGGGGAAAGAGCGCACATGTGTCGTGGTACTGTCCAAAATGACATTAACTCGGGGAGAAGAATTGTTGAATAAATTATACCATTTTTGTTTTCTTTGCGCACAAAACGTATTCTAGCTTTTTTTGTTGTACAAATGTCCTTACTGTGTTTTTTGGGACGTTCTGGGAATATTTTAGTTGTGTTGCTGTCTATGGAGGGTCAGCGAGCTCTCCGATTTAATCAAAAACATCTTCATTTGTGTTCCGAAGGTCTTACGGGTTTGAAACGACACGAGGGTAATTAATGACAGAATGTTTATTTTTGGGTGAACTAACCCTTTATGTATTGTTCATCGTTAGTTCACGTTGACTGATGTAGCTCACAAATGAATCCTTATTGTAGAGCAAATCTTTCCCTGGAGGGCCAATCTGCTGCAGAGTTTCTAATGATCTTGTAGACGCTGATTAGCATGCTCAGGTGTGTTTGATTAGGGTTAGAGCTAAACTCTGCAGGAGTGGGCCAGATTTGAGGATGGCTGTTGTAGAGTTTTAGCTTCTCCAAGCAAACAGTGTGGACATGATTGAGGGCCCAAAAGACCTGCAGCTGGATTTGAGTTTCCCCCTGAGGCCCTCTGGGACTGTGTTTGCTCTGTATGACAGTATATCTACACAATCAGTGGGAGGGTCTCAGTCGGACAGCCAAACGATATGTTTTCTTTACTGCTACAGTGGAGACCAGTCTCCCGACAGTAAGACTCTTTATGTGTGCAGACCACATGCCGCTCCTGAAATAAACACTCGGCTAAATTTAGCATTAGCGCTGACCCCAGAGGCAGTGACTGCTAATAGATCACTAATGCAGCATTGAGACACCAGCCTGACTTCATATGATGCAGGGAGCTGGTGTATGTTTAGCTACTCATTTTTTATTCCTCCCTTTCATTTTCTCCCCCCTCTATCTCTCTCCCTCCCCTGCTCTCTCTCTCTCTCTCTCTCTGTCGGTCTCTCTCTCTCTCTCTGTCGGTCTCTGTCTCTCTCTCTGTCGGTCTCTCTCTGTCTCTCTTTCTCCCTCTCTCTCTCTCTCTCTCTCTCCCTCCCTCTCTCTTTCTCTCTCTCTCTCTCTCTCTCTCTCTCTCTCTCTCTCCTGACACTGAAGTAAACGGGGGTGGAGTGTGTGAGTGTACGAGTGTTTTCTTTCTGAATCTGAGAAGGAGATAAGAGAACATAGCTGAGGCAAAACAAATACTGTGGTGGTACCATAGTAATGATCAGTGTTGGGAAAAGTTACAATATTGCGTTACTCCCTAAAAAAGTAACTAATTACGTTACTTTTTATGGATAGTAATACATTAAATTACTTTTGCGTTACTTTCGCGTTACTTTTTAAATATGAGCAGGGCTTGATTGTTTGTTTTTAATGCAAGAAGTTATATTTATAGCAAATGTAAAAGCCCTTTCACACCAAAAAGTGTAATGAATAAACCTCAGGCTGAAGGAAGAGTGAATTCACGTTGTATTTCACTATTTTAATTCATTTTGATGAATACTGAATCTGTTTTTTGCGAGTGGGATGAGTTAATACACATTCACATTTAGTCTAGATTAGAACTACAGTAAGATCATGTTCACACAGTGTACTGTCAGTCAATAAATGGAAAAAAGTAACTCAGATATTTTCTAGTAAATTAAAAAGTAATGCGTTACTTTACTAGTTACTTTAAAAAAGTAATATTATTACATAACTTGCGTTACTTGTAATGCGTTACCCCCAACACTGGTAATGATATCAAATTATATTATCATGGTAATTTAATAAAAACCACCTTTCCTAAATTTCGGGTTGGCAAGATTATTTTAATGTTTTTGAAAGAAGTCCCACCAAAACCACATTTATTTGATCAAAAATACATGGTTATATTTTGAAATATTTTGATTTTTTTTTTTTTGAATTTATAAAAGAAATAGTATTTAACATTTAAACGCCTTTACCTTTGAATAAATTAGACATGTCCGTGCTGAATCAAAGTATTAATTTCTTTAATAAAACTATATTACTGCATTTACAATAAAGTACAATAAAGTATATTACTATCTGATAACATTGCTATGGTGGTAAATAGGTGCTTTGAATTGACCATGGTATTTACCATATACTCCCAAGTTACTTCCAAAAAACCATGTTAAGACAAGTCCAAAAACACACAGCACTACCTACCACTGTACTTTTGGGAGTAATTTTATAAGAGAACAACTACGACACGATGTTTAAAATGAGCATTAAGTTTGAGCCGTGACTTGGTGCTCAGTTGAGCGATGCAGGGTTCAAATCTCTTGTGTGCCAATTTAGCTTCCCCATCACTTCCTGTTATCTCTCCAGCTATGCTATCAATAACATGGCAAAAAGTCTTCAAACATTTTTCAAATCAGAAACAGCAAAACAACAGACTGAGGGAGGAGGGGGGGGGGCAGATACAGAAGATTAACAAGACTCTGATGAGACTGATTAGTTCAGAATATGAAGAGTGAGAGATGAAGAAAGAAATGCAATCAAGTAAAACTACAGAATCAGTTCAACCACACATGTTCTCATTTACTCACCCTCGTGATCATTTAAACCTGCAGGGCTTTCTTTCTGTTTTGGAACACAAAATGTAAAGTCTTGTGTTATTATTATATATATATATATATATATATATATATATATATATTTAATACTTCTATTTAGCTTCAATTTTTATTTCAATTTTAGTACTTATTTCATGTACTATTTTATTGTAAATCGGCTTTATTTCAAGAAACGAAAACAATTTCTAGCTTTAGTTAACAAAAACAACACTGCTTTAGTCAAATTTTTCAATGAATCAACGGATCCAGTTCACAAAAGCGGCCTAAATTATGAATTCATAAATCAGATTGATTGGCGCTGACTTGGTCCTGTTGCAGTGGTTAACAGCTCACTGGAGGGTACGTCTATCAGTGAATAATGGTATTCACTGATCGTGTTCTTAAATAAGAGGGCCCAGGATATTCCTCCAAAAATCATCTTTTTTATCCCACTGAAGAAAATCAGTCAGGTCTGGAACAACGTGAGGGTGTTAGGTGTAGGGTGATACAAAATATGGCTTGTACAGTATAAAAACCATTACGCATATGGAGAATCCTCGTTAACCATAAAAAAACAACGTGTGTGTGTGTTTGTCTAGGTGGGTGGATGAGAGGAGAGATGCCACCAGCTGCTCTCAAAGTGAAAGAGCTCTTTACTTTCCCTGCATAGTTACAACACCCGCCTTCCCTCTGTTCCCTCTCATTCAATAACCCCAAAACTATCCGGCGTCAAACCAAATTACACTTATGCAAGGTGTTTCTGGCCCTCTTTTTTCACTGAGCAATAACCACAGTCCTATGCTTGAGGGCGTAAGCTCAAATCAAGTATTAAATGATACAGAGAAACAGAACAAGTACATGTGGCAGTGCTGTCACCATGGTAACAATAGATGTTGAGTGCTGGAACCACTGAAGTGCGTGGGATGCTAAAGTGTGATGACATCATAGAGGAAGACAACTTCCTGTCCAAACACCGGTCGAAATCACCGTTCTGTAGCTCTTATGGGTTATATAAAGTAAGTACTCACTGAACATTATGGAGACTACTGTATTAAATGGTGACTGTTCAGGAGGAAATACTGTACTGTGTATTTGTGAAGGGACATTCACAGCAATTAGGATTGATAAAGCAACCAGAAGGCATTGATCTTTCATAAACGTTGGCTATTTTTGGCACACTGACAATATGCAAATGAGCGATGCAGCACCTACCAGCTAGCACCATAATCTTGTTGACGTATTAAGCACTTCTGTCATTTATATACAAAAATAAATCTTGTAGAATGTGAAAATGAAGATTCAGCTGCAAAAAAAATATTTGTAGTCAGTAATTTTTGTGACAATTTATTTCAGTTAGTTGCAAAGCAATACATTAGGCAAAGATGTGGTATTCATGGAAATATGTAATCTGAATGTGACCCTAAAGTGGCCCATGTGGTAAATGGTAAATATGGCCCAAATAATGCCAACCAAATGTGGTCCACCTTTGTCAATAGTGACACATTTTTGCCAAAGGCTAATCAAGATGTAAACCAAATGTGGTCCACAAGTTTCAGTAAATGTGGCCCAGGTATATTTAAATGTATCTAGGCCAGTTTTGGCAAAGATGTGGCACAGGGAGCACTGGCTAATGTGGCCGTGAGCCTAAAATGGCCCGCATATGATGCCACAAATTTGGCCCAGTTATCCTCAAACATATTTGGGCCAGTTTTGGCAAAGATGTGGCACAGGGAGCACTGGCTAATGTGGCCGTGAGCCTGAAATGGCCCGTATATGATGCCACAAATCTGGCCCAGTTATCCTCAAACATATTTGGGCCAGTTTTGGCAAATATATGGCACAGGGAGCACTGGCTAATGTGGCTGAGAGTCTAAATTGTCCCACATTTGACATGGCAAACATGCCCTCTATATGAGGGCCACTTCTGGTTTGGATGTTGCACTTGACACTGGCTAACTGAAATGGAAATTTGAAATGGTAAATAGGGTTTAATAGATTTTGGCTACTTTTAGTAGGATGCAGCACAGTTAACTGATGCAGGATGATCTGGATATGAGTCTTAAGAAGGCTACATACCCACCCAGACAGCAACCAGTGTCAACTATGTGAAAGATTATCACGTGAAACGAAACCATATCCAATCAGAAAGTGAGCTGACAGAAGACGGAAGCATAACAAACCGTAACAAACACATGTCATGGTGCAGCACAAAAGCATTTGGACACTATCATCACAATTTCTTCCTGCCATTACCAAAGACTGGGACTTTGCCTTAAATCTATTCTTTAAATAATTTGCAATTATTTATACTTGTTTAAGGAAATGTAATTTTCTTATTGCTTTTATTTTATATTTTTTTATTTATGTATTATTGTTTTCTGTTTATTATTGTATTTGATGCAATTATATGTTATTGCCCTTACATGTTCTTTGTTCTAAAAAATAAAATAAAATAAAATCTTGTTTACTCTCAAGTCTCGAGAGATTCTGCGAGATTTCCCGTGTTCACATTCGGTACTCTGGTTGAAAATCTGTTGGTGTGTGGTGTGCTGTCTTCGTCACATCGCAGCACACCACACACTATAGAAGCAAAACGGTTCAATCAGGGATTTGTTTGTCCTCGTGTGTGGTCTCTCACATTTTGAAGATCTTATAAGATTTAAAAAATCTGTTAGTGTGTACCCAGAATGAGTAGAGTCTGAGTGAGAAGCATTTAGGTTCAAACTTGCGAAGGACTTATTTTAAAGTATTGGAACGTGTCTTTGAATGTATCTGTGACATTTGAATTGCTGCTTGTGCAAAACCTGGGTCAGGATGTTTTTACCTAGTAGGACACGTTTCTGGAACTTATTTGAACATTTAGGGAGGACATTTTTACATTTCTCTTAAAAATGTTAAGTATTGTTGATCCATAACTCACTTAAGGCTTAGTGTGACCAAAGTAATGTATATGTATGGTTTATTTGGTTAATTATTAGCTAAAATGTGGCTGTGCATTGGCCTGCTTGTGGACCACTGCCAAAATGCCACAATTCCATGCAGTATGTGGGCCACATGAGGAATATGGGGAAGACCAGGGTTCGAATACAAATCAACCGTGGCCCACATTAGGGCCAGTTTTGGTTTATTTGGTTGGCTTACATGTGGCAATGCTAAGGTTTAATTGAGGCCCAAATCTGGCAAACAGAACCTGACCGCCCAAATGCCATTATTCCACATGGCATGTGGGCCGGAACAAAGTGTTGGATCTGGGCCAGAATTAAAATAAATGTGGCCCAGATTTGGGCCAGTTCTGCTTTATTTGTATTTATTTATTGTCACGGCTGCCATGCGGCCT
The DNA here is from genome assembly GCA_003573665.1 of Oxygymnocypris stewartii. Lineage (NCBI taxonomy): Eukaryota > Metazoa > Chordata > Actinopteri > Cypriniformes > Cyprinidae > Oxygymnocypris > Oxygymnocypris stewartii. Next base: position 16,253 of record QVTF01025474.1, on the reverse strand, counting down.
TCTTATGTCCATAGAGCGGGTATTTTTAGGCCGATTCAGCGCAGGATAAATGAGTGTCCGGCTTGAGGCTGCGCCTGGACGCCGGACAGGGGGCTTAAAATCCGGACTGTCTGGCCAAAATCCGGACGTATGGCCATCCTAGGTGTGGGCCTGATCTGGGCCTCAGGAATTTATACACATACATATAAAACCGGCAGTACTTTTTTAAAGGGCACCTATTATGTCTCTTTTTTTACAATATGTAATATAAGTCCCAGGTGTCCCCAGAATGTGTCTGTGAAGTTTCAGCTTTAAATACCCCACAGATAATTTATTATATCATTTTGAAAATGCCTATTTTGAGTGGAAGCAGAAACATGCTGTGTTAGTGCATGTCTCTTTAGATGCAAATGAGCTGCTGCTCCCCGCCGCTTTCCAGAACAGGGCTGTGCAATTCAGCTGGTATCGCAGATATTCTGCCAAAAAAACATTTGTTTGGTTTTGATTACCATGTCTGTCGGACTGAAATCATGTTTTAAAGCCACATCAGTATAGACTTCTGATATAGTGTTTTCTTAGTGCACACATCCGAAACACATGCACAGAAAGCGGCTGTCACACGGCATGTGAGTACTAAACTAAGTACTCTTTCATGTTTTATTGTGCTTAAACTGTCAAAAACACACAAGTTTATGTAAAAACACACGAGTTACAAAAATACAGTCGTTATGTCTGTGAAGGGAAAGAAACAGCTAGGAAAGAAATTGCATGTTTATATTAGATCAGTGTATAAAGTGACAGCAGCGTAATATACAATACCTATTCTGCTGTCTATGCTGATAATATGACACAAACAAAAAAATAAAAATAGAAAATCACTCACTGCTCTTGAATGTATAATTTCTGTAGCTCTAATAAGACATTTCTCACTCGAATGCTGCTTTTAAATGCTCTAGCATGAAGATAAACTTGGCTGATTGTGTGCGGCTCACTCAGGGCGGGGTCTCTGCTACGGCGGTGTACGTCAATATTTGTGGGCGGAGTTTGTAAAATGTGACGTCACATTTTACGGATTCTGCGAACTGCTTGTTCTGAGACACTGCATGATTAATGGGGATTAAAAAAAAGAGTTGGTGGTTTTTATCATTATATGGTGGTTGTGTACACACACTGCCAACACTTATGTTCAAACAATATGTGAAAGTGAATTTTGGATAACATTTTGTCTGTATTTTCTTGAGTTGCCAGGACAGTGGTCGGGCAATGAAGTCATGTTAATTGTTTTAAAGTGTGTGTGTGTCAGGTTATTAGTCATGGCATCGTGAAGCTTGTGGCCGAGCCTCCCTATGATGTCATCCACAGCCCAGAATAGCCGTGGTACTAAAAGCTAGTAGGAGCCAAGTGCTCTGGACACTTCATCTGTTCAAACACTCCAGAGAGGAAGAGTGAGAATGAAATCATAGAGAGCTATATACAGTTATACAGTAGAACAACATCTCATAAACACTCAAGAGAGTCAGAGAAAACAGGAACAGCACTTGGAAAATCCCTCTTATTGGAAGAAATGGATGAGGACAAGACTCAAATCTGCTCAAACAGCTCACTCTGGCCAAGAATCAATCGCTAAATGACCAACCCATTTGTATGTGAGGTTTGCGTGTATACAGCCGAACAGAAATGAATACTTTTATTCAGCAAGGATGCATTAAGTTGATTAGAGGTGACATAGAATTTCAATGTCAAATGAATGCTGCTCTTTTGAACTTTGTATTTACCAAAGAATCCTGAAAAAAGGTATCACTGTTATTAAAATATATATATATATATAATATAAATATATATGTGTGTATTTATACCCAAATAAATGGATAAGCAAACAGCAATGGCTTTGCATAACATTAATATATAACAGTGTATATACAGTGTGACTCAGGACAACAAAACCAGTCATAAGGGTCACATTTTTTTAAATTGAGATTTATACATCATCGGAAAGCTGAACAAATAAGCTTTCCATTGATGTATTTGTTTGTTAGGACAATATTTGGTCGAAATACAACTATTTGAAAATCTGGAATCTGAGGGGGCAAAAAGATCAAAATCTTGAGAAAATCACCTTTAAAGTTGTCCAAATTAAGTTCTTAGCAATGCATGCTACTAATCAAAATTTCAGTTTTGATATGTTATCGAAACGATATATATATATATATATTTTTATATATAACAGCTATTAAATAATATTGGTGTGTAATAATTAGTGCTGTCAAACCATTAATCGTGATTAATCACATCCAAAATACAAGTTTTTGTTTAAAAAAACTACTAAATATGTGTGTACTGTGTATATTTATTATGCATATATAAATATACACACATCCATGTATATTTAAAAAAAAAATGTTGTTTATGTATTAAACTTGTTTATTTATAATATAAATTATATGATTATAAAAGTATACATGTAAATATTTTTAAATATATACTGTACGTTTGTGTATTTATATATACATAATAAATATACACAGAACACACACATGTACTATGCAAACAAAAACTTTCATTTTGTACACGATTAATCGCTTGACAGCACTAGTAATAATAATAAACGCAGCCTTGGTGAGCACAAGATATTTTTATGTTTAGTAAATAATTGTTTAATAATAACATATATATATATATATATAATAGTTATTTTATAATTTGTTTCTACTTTGAGCCAAAAACACGCTTCACTACTATTGAGTGCCTGAAACTAGATCAGAAAGACTAGCAAAACTTTCCATCCAAATGTACCATCCTAAAGAGGCACAAAATCCCTTTCACAGACTTTTTCATTAACTGTTCCCATCTGGTGGAATGACCTCCCTAACTCAATCCGAGCAGCTGAATCCTTACCCATCTTCAAGAAACGACTAAAAACACACCTCCACACTTCCATCTTTATTTGACCCTCTAACTCTAGCACTCTATTCTAAATTCTATTTGATCTAATCTGTCTTCTTTTTATTTAAAAAAACACAAACATTTGACCCTCTATCAATTGCATATTTATTCTCTAACTGCTAGCTTTTCTTGTAAAACTAACACTAAGTTTCTTTTTTCTATATTCTATATACTCGTTTTCTTAATAAAAAAATCCTTGCTACGTGTACTGCGTTAGGCTAACCAGGACTTGTAATGGCACTTGCGTATTGTTGCTTTTTGTTGGTTTGATTGCTTCTATAATGTCCTCATTTGTAAATCACTTTGGATAAAAGTGTCTGCTAAATGACTAAATAAATAAATACAAATAAAATAAATAAATCCATCAACTAGGTATTTTTGGAAACTGCACAGCAAACTAGGAGCTTGTAAACACATTTGTTTCCAGAAGATAAAAACCTGCACTCACTGACTCGAGGAAACTGTGTAAAGCTAATCAGATTAGAGCTTGTCATTTTGAGAAAACTTCTAATTTTTTTTGTTCAATAATGAATGCGTCAGTCTGTCCATGTGCGTGCATTGAAAGATGAAGACTGGCAAACGTTTAGTTTTGTCCTTCTATTAATCAACAAATCCCAATAAAACAAACGATTGTTCTCAATACTGCATCGCACTTCTTGTTGTTTGATAGAGTAAACTAACAGCCCTCTGTTTAGCATAATTGGTTTCCTGATGCTCTGGCACAGTTGTTGTGCAGGGACACAACGTCCAGACCATGCTATGGTGGAGGAAGTCATTATGTCATCAGGACCATCATATCTAGGTGAAGACATCATCTCCTGTGCTCAGTATACACTAGTCTGTGCTGTGCATGTCTGTCTGACCTCGTTCACACTAACAGAGGTTGCCGTACTGAAACTACTCAGATTGCACTAATGTGATAGAACGGGTATTAACTTTTGAAAATCTTATGAAACTGAAAAAAAAAAAAAAACGCAAGCATTTTAAACATACTATTATTGTATTTGGACTACTACAAATGACTGTCCTGGAGGGGAAGGTGTTCGGTATAAACAACAGTGGTGCATTATGCATCATAACATGAATCTGTGCATAAATCAACTTCTCTCTTTCTACACATTACTTTTTATTTTCTTATTTTTAATCATTGTATGCTGGTAGATATTGTGTAATGCTCACCAGGGCTGAATTTATTTAATAAAAAATACAGTGAAAACAGTAATATTGTCAAATTGTTTTCCATTATAATATATTTTAAATTGTAATTTATTCATGTGATGCATTATTATTTCACTCTTCAGTGTCACATGATACTTTTGAAATCATTCTAATACGCAGGTTTGACTTCAAGATACATTTATTATGATCAATGTTAAAAACAGTTTTGGTGTTGAATTTGTTTGTGAAATGTTTCATAAATTATTTTCGGATTCTTTGGTGAATCAAAAGTTCAAATCAACTGTTTATATTAGAAATCTTTTGTAACATTATAAATGTCTTTACAGTAACTTTTGATCCATCCTTGTGCAATATTTCCTTTAAAAAAATCTGAATGACTCTAACATTTTGAACAGTATTATAAATCACAAAGAACAGAAAAAATGCTCATAATAACATTACGTTAACTTTCCTAATCTTGTTCAAATTGCAGGGAAGGCCCATACTGTCACACAATAAAAATGGTATCACTGGAAATCAACTTTCATTGAAAACAAATTAAGTTCTGATGCTTTGTCACCGCAAACATCTGTCAATATGAATGCACCTTTGGGATACAGGTAACAAATCAGAGAATTTCACTCATATAGCAGAGAAGAAAAAATTGTTTTGTATTAAATGCATCACAAAGTGTATCTTTTTTTCTATTCAACACGCCACTGTTGCTGTTGCAGCCCCCAGAAGTGGGTCAGGGTGACACGGTTGACTGGATCTGTGAATGAAGAACCTTCTAATGTTAATCTCTGTGCTTTCTTGTCCCCGTCTGACCTTACCTCTGTCTGTAAAGCTCATGCACAACCTTAATCTACAGCTTTAACTGTGCTGTTTTAAGTGGCATGCATCACTGTTATTATGGACCTCAGTCAGGGTAGATGAGTTAAAATACTTTCTCCTTCTTCAGCTTAATAAAACAAGATAAATGCACGTAAGCAATTTTTAAACCGATTTCTTACTCTGAAGCTCATATTCAGGGTTGTGTTTTAAGCACCTAGAAATGTCTAAGCAATACTGTAGCATTATATTCGTTGGAAAGCACCACTCACAGTTTCTTCAGATAATGTAAAAATCTGTGTGCATTAACATCTATAGAAAGCATTGCACACACACAAACCCTCAGTACTTGTCCTCAAGAACAGTCCCTTCCATAGAGGCACACACTCAGATTTAGGCATACATGGCACGAATTAAGATCTTAATCTAAGAGGATGTGGAGGGCAAGTTTCATGAGGACAGCACACATACACAAATCATTTGAGAAAGTGCGCAAAGCTATTGCAAGGAAAAACATTCAAAATGGAGAAATGTAAATATGCAAGCATGTCATTATGGACCCCCTGGGTCTAGAAGTAACCATTTTCTTTTACATTAATGGTAGGTGACATTTAACAATTTACAAGAAAAGTGTTTTAGTACCAGTGGCTCTGGAGTGGGCATATATGCCGCTTTCGTCATTCATAATGGCTTCGGGTGAGAAAATGGGCTTCATGTCATTGTCTGGCATTCTGGGTAAATGATAATTTATCAATGGATGTCAAAATCCACTTCCATCCACCTTTATAAAAAAGAAGATCAGTGCTTTTGTAAATGATTTAGGGCCTGTGACGCTGGTACTCTCGTTGAGCTGTTAACCTTCCATAGTACGCATCTGTCTAACAATGTAATATTTTACACATTTTTTAGACTTCAATTACAAAAGCAAAAAAAAAAAAAATGAATGTTTCTCCACCAATTCAGTTGGAGTGGTGTAAAGCACAATGCCACTGGACACTTCCAGTGAAGCGAAATATTAATGCTTCAGCATACCAAGACATTTTGCTTCTAACTTTTTGGGAACAGTTTGTGGAAGGCCCATGGTTGGATGAGTCTGGTGTGGAAGAACCTGACAGAGCCCTGACCTCGACCACACCGAACCCCTTTGAGATGAACTGGAACAGAGATTGCAAGCAGGACTTCTCATCCAGAATCAGTGCCTGACCTCACCAATGCTCTACTGGATGAATGAAGAACAATTCCTCACAAACACTCAGCTCCACATTCATTTCTATGTATTTAAAATTAAAGTCCCCGTTCGAACAAAACAAAAACGGAATTTTAAAATATATAATACTTTCTCACACTCAAAACATAAATCATTATGTATGCATAAATACAATTTATATCACTATACACATAAAAAAAAAAGCTTTATTAATATAATTATGCCCAGTCTGAAAACTATTTCCAACAAGGTACAGAATTGCTATAAGGCAGTAGTATAAGGCAACGTTTTTCTGAGAACAAAAACATCTATTTAACTTATAAAAGATGCCACAAAAATTCAGATGTAGGGGAAAAATTCTATTAAAAATGTTGAGTATCACAATTGAGGAGCATGTCAATGTATCTTAAGAGTGACCTCAGGAAATGTTTCTCCACCGCTATAGCAGCTAATCAAGGTATACTTCAAACTTCCAGGCAGGTGTGTTGAGGCAAGTTGGAGCTAAATTCTGCAGAACACCGGCTCTCCAGGACCGAGTTTGATGACCCCTGCTTTAAAGGCTGCTCATATCATTTTACCAGTGCACTTTGTTTTTGTTTTTTCTTAATAGCAAGAAAATGATGGAAAACTACGTTACCATATGTTAAATCCATACCACATCTGCTTAACAGGTATTATTTTACCTGCAGGCATTTCTGAAAAACACAGGTAGGAGAGACACGTGTAAGGTCTGCACATGCTCATGTTTCAGCATCTACAATCTATAGGTTTTCAGGAAGCAGCTCTATTGTTTACAGTCACGTGACATTTGACGCAATGCTGTGGTGTTCATGTGACGGTCTGTGCTCTGGTTGAGTGGAATTAGTGTATATGTACAATGTCAATGCTGTATTGATGGGTGGACAAAGTTTCATTGATTGTTTTTGCGGTGACCTTCAGCTCTGTCTGCTGACAGTGTTGGTTGTGGGCCTGTAAAAGTATGTGCGTGCACACACACACACACACACACACACACACGTGTGCACAAACCCATAGGAAACTCTTTCAAGACTTAATGGTACAGATTAGTAATTCTCAGTTGTTTCTTTAAAAGTGTTAAAAGTACAGGACATGAATAGAAGTATAAAAGTCATGTGACTGGCATATTTCAGATAAATTGTTCTTAGAATAATTTGTTGAAGTTCATATTTATTTTTTATTGTAGACTTGGGTATCTTGGTAAATCTGAGCACGGGATGGGATTTGTGTTTATGGTAGAACTAAGCCAACATGCATGGCATACAATAACTATATAGAAACCATTCTGTCTTTATTTACTCACCTTCATGTTGTTCAAAACCTGAATGACTTTCTTCCTTTGGTTTGTTTGTCACAGATATCTATCAGATCACTTCAGAAGATGTGGCTCAACAAATCATCTCCATGTAATTTTTTCCTATGGAAATGCAAACAACAAGGAACTAGTCATGTTTCTTCTGTCTTGTTACCCAACAAGGCTGGTGATGTAACACACTACATTAAAAATAATTACAATGGGATTAGCTTGTGCCAGAAAAAAATCTATTTCCTCTCCAGTTTAGTAACACTAGGACAGAGGGGGGAAATAGGGAAGAATAGAGCATGTGATGTTAACATTTTTATCTTCTGTCTCTTACAAACATTGCCACACAAACCAGGCAGTGTTATAAAAGCAAAACACTCTTTGTTCTTAGTGAGCCTGCTTTAAAATGATATGTTCACTGTGAGAAAGGGAAGCCAGAGAAAAACAGTTGTGATGTCAGAGCAACAAATAATGTGACACTGGTGTCTAATCACAGGACGTCCAACAGGATATGTTAACGCAAGTGTGTCATCAAAATACACATAAGTGTGGTTTAGAAACACCGTCACAACCAGACTTTCTGGTGCTGTTATTATATTCTGGCTTTAACATCACATAAGCTACATGTACAGGTTTGTGAAATTGTCAGTTATCTGGGAAAGTAATTTTAACTTGTCCCTCTAATTGACAAAATTGTGAAGATTGAATTTTATTGAAAAAAGTTTGATATTTGAGCTGTAATGTAGTCTAAATTGTCCTTTTTAAACTAACATAGTGGGTGTATGAACTTCTGCTGAGGACTAATAAATTCTGCTGACAAAAAAAGTTTGTAAGTTTTGTGTAAGACACTGCGCTGAAATAAATGTTAAAACTAAACAATTATAGTAGTGTCTCAAAATTACAGTCAACACATTATGAGTGTTCAGAGGTGTGTCGTAGGATTTCTTTAATTCAGTATCCTATGTTTCAAGATATTTGTCAGGTTTTTGTCCTTAAAACTGTATTTTCCTTGGACTCATTTCCTACATCTCAAGCCTCCAGTCAAGAGCTATAGGGAGGCTTGGTACAGAGATAGAGAGAGATTACCTGAGTCTGTGCGTCTCTCAACAGTGTGCAGCAGTAGTGTCTTCTTCACTTAAACTGTAAGTTTAACTGCTTTAAGAACAGTGATATTACCACTTCGCTGCAAAGAAATGTCAGGTAGCTTTTCCCTGCAAAACTGTTTTGATATAGTCACGGGGCTGCGCTGATCAACAAGTTTCTGTGTATGTGTATATTTTCGTGCGAGTGTCCATCTATAGTGTGTGTGTGTGTGTGTGTGTGTGTGTTTGCGCACCTTTGTATAGGAGAAAGAGTGGGGAAAAGAAAGCATGTTTTCCATCGATCATAGAATGTAATTTTGTGGGTAAAATGTGGAAATAGATTGTAATTTCTATCCTATCAATTGTTATATTTATTACGATCATTGTATTTATGGGTTTTGGTTCTTTTGGTGTTGTAGGCTGGAAGGTATGGTGACCCAGTAGTGCACAACAAAAATCTCCACAACTCAATGGAAACAAGTCGCAACACAATAAGATTAGCAAAACACAATGGAAACAAGATGAAATGCAACTAAATTAGCACAGAAACAAGCAACACCGTGAACATTTGTGCAAGACAATGAAATTAGTCCTTTGCATTGTGGAATGGCAATATTGTTGTGTTGTGCCCTACTGGACCACCATAGGTAAAGACCATTGAAATAACTGAAATCATTTGGTTAAGTGATATTGAACTGTAATGTGGTCAAGACCTGCCTGGAACTAATTTAGCCCTGCCTTTCCCGAAAAAACAATTACATACCTTTAGAAGTATGCCCATTTCAAAATGCCAATTTATTCTATTTAGATAACTTTGCAGTCGCATAAACATTTTTCAAGTGCCTTTACAAAATAATAATATAAGCCCCACATGTCTAATTTAAATCATCTAAATGCTTCAGGATGTGCATTGTGATAAACAATGTTTCTATGGTAATTGATGCAGTCAGTTGCTGTAACTCACGATATCTGTCTCAAACAAATGAAGGAGACAGCCAAGTTCCTCACAATTATGAACTTACGTGGATGTTGTTTTGGCCCGAAGCCCTAAAATTGCAGTCTCTACTGGATTACCTAAAATGTTTTGGCCATTATTTTGGTTTTGGAAGGTTACCATGGAAACAGCACACTGTGTAGCAAGGGAACTCAACCTAATGGTTGCTTTTTCATGATGATAAGCCCGTGTAGCTAATGCAGCCAGTAGACTAGAACTAATCAAATCATGATCTCTGACGATGTTATATAGAGCTGCTATATTCTTTATTTGTTTTTATTCAAAATCCACCTTCTCACCCTCACTGCACTAAACTCCCTTTACTCTGTTTGTTGGTGCCAGGAAAAGCATCTTACTTTTAGCCGAATAATAATTATGCATAAGAGTGCATGTTAATGCGTGCGTGTGTGTTCGCACACGGTCCTTACGATAAATCATTCAAAGCAGAAATTGGAAACAGGGAGATCACGTCACACCTGGAACATAGAGACACGAAAGTCTCTCACACGCACAGAAAAACAGGGCCTAATTTCATTTCAATGTGAACACGCAGCACACGTGTATTAAGAGAGTGAAAACAGGCCTAGAACGCATACGGATACTGACCGTTTACTCACAAAAGTGTGCACAAACTACATTAAGCCATTGTTTGGATCAAGTTAACCACACAACTCTTCACCTGTCTTTATTTAAAGACTGGCAAGTCTGTTAGTCAGTAACTAAAAACACTTAAACGGCCTCTAAACCACACGGCAATAAAGCGCCAGTCGCTAGGAAACCACAGCATATTCTTAGCACAAAAAAGGGAGTGAGAACTTGAATGTCCTCAGCGGTGAGAGAGAGAAAATCACATCTTATCTGGTTTAACCAGACACCTTATCCAACGGCCATCGCTGTTTTTTGTTCCCCAATCTGGAGTCAAGCCAACCGTTGATAAGACAAAGGCGACCTCCAGACCTCTTATGCCTGTGCTCTTCATTAGTTAGTCATTTGGCCATATTTACGCACTTGATAGACGCCGCATTCGGCTGTTAACTGAATTTGTCAGACTGGGCCAATTTGTTGCGCTATTAACACAGCCTAAGTAAATAGAATCGGTTATATGATGCCATAACAGATCCATTGTCTAGTGACTGGACTCTTGCCATGTTTTGTCTTGACATACAAGTTAGCAGACATTGTGTTGAACATTAAAACTTGATGTTTAGTCAACCTTGAACTTTCAGAGCAAACGTTTCTTGAAGATAAAAGGTTAAAAGACTTGCATTTAGTAAGAGAGAAGTTCTGTTCTCATACGATAAGAGAGATGTTGATATTAACCATGCTTCAAAACACACTGGCTTTGAAATGTTATGAGCATGTTTTATACCGATACTGGGCCAAAACGTACCTGGGTGGCTTTGCATGATTTGCTCTCGCCACAGGCCTGAATCTGTTAACATTTTCCAATGTGAATGCACTTGCTTAGGGGGTGATCTGGTGATGTTTTTCTGTTGCAAAAGAACAAAAATGACTTAAGCTAATATATGTAAAGATACAGCGACTCGAGGGACTGAAGTTTGCATACACAGTAGATCAAGGAGTTTTATATCTGGGGCTGATTCTCTTAATTGCAGAATAAAATGTCACTTCAGTGATTGTACATTTCAAACTGAATCACTTACAATCATTGCACATACTTATATTGGTCATCAAATACACATCAAATATGAAAGTATTCAGTAAGTGACATTACTATAATAACCCCACTGTTCACAGTTAACTAAAACCAAGACCATAAAAACAAGTAAACTGAAATATATTTGAACTGAAACATATTACAGTGTAAACATTTTTTTTTACATTTATTTCAGCTAGTTGCCAAGGTAGTTATTATTTTAATTTAGTCTGTTGATATTCTCAAATAACTATAACGGGTGTAATTATATAGACATTAAAAAAAACTTATAAAAATTACAAAAACACAACTAAATAACTAAAACTTTCAAATTAAAATAAAAAAACATTATAATAATGTCTAATGTATCCTAAAATAAACATGGCGTACAGCACTAATTTATTTAAAGCTTTTAAAGCTTAATTAAGAAAACAACATCCACTAGGCTACAAGCACCCACAGCATTTATAAACCTAATTTAGCTATTAGAATATTCACAGTTAAATGAAACCGAAGGTTTATTATTTACTAGCCTGCAAGACATGTAATATCTAATATCACAAAGATCTAGATTTATATCTACTGTCAGCAATGCTCGAGTGCCAATGGCCAATGAGATTCAGAAATCATAAACGCATTTACTAACGTTTCTGACAACACATGGCTTTAATTCCACCACTTTTGAATTTTAAGTCAGTGTGCACAGAGGGGGAGCGTCAAAAAAACAAAAACAGTCCTGTAAAGATATTTGATCAACAGGAGAATAAAGTCCCACAACAGAAATGCATTCAGACAAGTAAAAAACAGCTAGTAAATGTAATGCAAAACCTGCTTTTTGATCAGTTTTTATGAAGAACAGCAAGAGGATATGAGTGGTTCTTGATTTTTGTTTTAAGAAATATCCAACAAAACCGCAATACCATTTAAGCTTTATTGTGATATCTGAATAGTTTACAATACAGTGAAAACAGACACATGTGACTTTTCTTTACTAGGACAGAATGAAAAGCAATGTAATCAAGTAAAACGAAGAAAAAATATTTTTTTTGCATTGAAGAAGAAAAAAGAAAGAAAGAAAACCAGGCACAACTTAATATAGCCATTATAAATACAACATGCTGTAGACCTTATATTTGAACAGTTCCTAAGAAAATAACTCGGCAAACTTATACAATCGTTTCCTTTGTTGCCTTAAACTAGATGTGGTTTGAATGACAAATCTCAGATTAACAGCTCTAGAAAGGTTTGAAACCAGTGTCACTAAAAGAAATGGTAAACAATATTCTGCCAATATCAGAAATATACCTTATTATGTTGCAGTAAAAGACCAATCACAATCCAAAAAAAGCTAACAAAAAGTAATTTCCCACTTGGTATTCTGAGAGGCCACAAACTTGATTTTTGGTTTTAGTGGTTCTCAGTAAAATGGTTTGGGTTGAGCGAAGTCTTATTTTTTGGTGCACACTGACAGTGACACTGGCCTGGATCTAGTTCTGTTTCTGAACATCTTAGTGAAAGCTGTTTTTTTTTGTAAAACGGTCTGGGTCGGTGTTTCTATTGTGAAATTTTGGTAGGTGAATCCAGCTCACCACTGACCATGATGCTAAAACACGACCAGCAGACATTCTGCTATTAGGCTCTCGACAGGAAACTATCGAAAAATCTACTTTAATATTAAAGAAAAAAAGAAAAAATACAAAGCTCATTATCATCAAGCTAAGAGAGCACACATCAAAACACGCTGTGAGACAGCAAAAGAAGTGTGATAAAGGAAACAGCACAGAGGAACTAGTGAACAACAGCAAAAACGGCTACAAATAAAGTGAGGAAAGTAAGGGAACACACATACACACACACACACACACACACACACACACTCTCTCTCTCTCATTCACACACATATATAAAGCCAGAGGTACAGTGAACAAAAGTGCTTCAAGTCGGGGAAGTAGAGAAACTAACCCAGTAAAAATATGTATAAAACCTTAAATATGTTACTTTATGTACAAAACTGTGTGAGAGGGACAATGCATTGTCTGTAACTCTGTATCATCTTTCAAGTAAGATATTTCTACAACTATTTTGTTTGCATTGTCGTTGACTGATTCGAAGGTCACGTGACCGGACTGACCTTTTCGGCGGCGAACGCTAAATGAGGGTTCACCACTCATTCTACTATTGCCCGCCGTCCCACCCACCCTTAAGCATGACGAAACCTTGATATTCATCTGTACAATTAGATATATGTATTTAATTATATTCGATAAAAATCTACATTAAATGCCCCTCTTTACCTCTACAGGAAGCAAGCTCCGCCCCCTCCCATTCTAACGGCCCCGCCCCTTTTATATACTTTGCAGAATACAACCACTGTTTCATAACATCTCTAGCTTTGACATAGAATTATGAAAAAATACTGGATTATATTAGACTTTCAAGTGGAAAGAGGTTCTGTAAGGTTCGTTTCAAAGTTTGTGTCGTTTTCGAGTTCGATACAAAGCTCCAGCAGAGCTTAGGTGTGCTGGGTTCTCGGAGTCATGCGCCGCACAACACTTGAGAGGGAGATTTCTTTTCTTTACGTTTTTTTATCTTTTGAAGAGGCACAAGATTCATGCTGCTTAGAGGCAAAGACGTGGAGAAAAGCTACAAAAGGAACACATCCGCTCTCATGCTCTCAGACAGTCCGGGTAAAGTGCAGAAGGTTTAAAGTGAAAGCTCCGGATTGCATTTATCTCTATTAGCAGCAAAAGAATCGTGTAACGCCGCATTGAATGGTGTCCGATTGTAAAAATCCAGACCTGCTTCTGATGCGCGAATCCAATCGGTCGAATTACGAGCGTAGCGAACAGGTCTGCCAGCCTGCGGAAGAAAGCGAAAGCAGCTGATTTCGTGTGTTTGAAAGTAGAGGGAGATGATCAAGCCAGCAACCACCCAACCCTGAAAATCATTCAAAGCATCTAATACAATCATTCGATTATTTTCCATGAAAAAAGGCCATAAAATGGACAGACTTTTGCCTCTAAACCCATGAACAAGGCCTCTGCAAAGTGCAAACAAAGTAACTGCATTCAAGTATGCCATAAAACATAATGCGTAAAATACACTGAGCTAACATGCGTGTGCATGTCCAAACATGTGGTAACACATAAATTACACATAGCAATGAACATACACATGATTGTAATATCAACAACAATAGTTTTGTAAAATCTTGTCATCATTTGGCGTGAAGGGGGATGAAAATGTAACGCAAACCATGTTCCGAGGACACTAGTTTCAGTTTCCCCCAATGTCCAGTGCATCCAAACGGCTGTCGCTTGTCTTGTTTCGATTAGTTTTTTTCTCTCGCCTATAGTACGGTTGCAAAAATGGAACCTGCCACAAATGCCAACTCAAAGACGCGTGTTTGTGTAATCTCACCAAAAGCACCAGAGACAACTAAAGCTCCTGTAGGGGTCAGACGCTACTGCTGTACCAGAGTGTCCCACGAATTGCACAGTGAAATCATCCGAGGAAGAAAAACATTTCGATTCGGAAATAAAACGGATAAAACGCAGGGAAAATGCCATGCCACTGCAATGCTGAACGCCCACCCCCATCTGAAATATACTGCTACATAGCCTAACCCTGAAACCAACCCCAACTCTTATAATGTAGGTCAATTGCTGCTACCCCAGAGTGAAAGGAAAGACAATCAGAACGGGCTTGACTCAGAGGAGGTGAAAAATGCTAACCAGTAACATCAGTCCATCAGGAAGGACTCGAGATTCCTGTCGGAAAAAAGAACGTACACTAAGACGCATGCCTCCCGCTCGTTCACGAAAACAGAGGAGGATGTCAAACAAAAAAGTGAGACCGTGTCTTCTGGATACTGTTAACAGCTTACACATGAGGAGGGCCGAGCACACCGAAACCAGTTAACGCGGCAGTCGAACAGGAAGGGAGAAGGTTCGGATCCCAAAGTGTTGACATGCACATCTCGGAAAAAGGTCCTAGAGAGTCTTTCAGTGGCCGTCGATGTCTTCGCTTCGCTTTCCGTCACTCTGCCTTTGAGTATTGTGATGACCCAGTAGAGATGTCAGATGTGTCATGGTCGACGGTGGCGTGTGTGTGCGCGCGTGTCTGTGCATTTTGTTGTTTGTGTACGTGTGCGTGTGGTGGTGTCACTCGGCAAAGTCCACGACAGAACGGCCCAAAGGTCACTGAGCGGAGAGGAAGTAGGTGAAGGTCACTCCCAGCCATTATCTTTGATCATGTGAGCCAGCTCGATGATGAACTTGCCTTCTTTGTATTTCGGACTGCTCTCAAACGCATGCTCCTGTAACAGAGACAAAAACCGACGAAACGTCAGGACTGAGAAACGTGCAGATTTGACTACTGAAAATAAATCAAACAATATTTCTGTCTACTTAAAGGGATAGTTCACCCAGAAATGAAAACCCTGTCATCATTTACTCACCCTCGTGTCATTTCAAACCCATAATACTTAGGTTAATCTTCAAAACACAAATTTACATTTTTTAATGAAAGCTGAGAGGTTTCTACGCCTCCACTCAAAGTTCAGGTAACAAAAATGCCATAAAAGCCTTTTAAAGAGTGGTTTAATCCAAAACATGGGCTTTTAAATTAATTATAGTGCTTGACACACACAAGCTTCTGTGTTTGCCATAAGCAATGCCCTATATGTATGCATTTGTCAATCATTGTTTAGATGCACATAAACGCATACATTAAATCTGTTCATCATATAAGGTGATTGATCTCTTCACAAGATTTGGATTAAAACAATTATATGGATTTGTTTTATGACGTCTTTATCACATTTTAAAATGTTGGCTTCCTTGACTTTCAATGGAGGGACAAAAACATCAGGTTTCATTAAAAAATATATTAATTTGTGTTTCAAAGCTTAACCAAAGTCTTATGGGCTTGGGAAGACATGAAGGTGAGTAAATGAGGACTACATTTTCATTCACTATGTGAACTGTCCCTTTAACAATAATGAAAAACAGGATTTGTCTTTCTCTTAAAAGATTATGATATTGATATGCTTCCTCACCAGTGCACTCAGACCATGTATT
>QVTF01025473.1:22500-42643 GCA_003573665.1 Oxygymnocypris stewartii | reverse complement strand
TTAGTGTGATGTATACTGTACTGAATGTACATGAGCTGCTCTGTTCTCTGTTCTCTTTTGTCTTTTTTTTCCTTCATGCTGTCTTTATCAAGAACTGGCAATCAAACCAAGACATAAAACACCTCTTATCAAATTGAAGCTTCTTTCTTTCATGTGCCACAGCAAACGGGCTGCACGTTGATTTCATTTGATATACAAATCCACCTGTGCAATTGAATTCGTTACACAGAAGACCTTGTGCATGTCCTTTTTATAAATTGGGTTTATCAGCAGGATGCCATTAGCGTCTCTCCGTAATGTAAGATATTATAGGTTTCCTCTCTGATCCTCCCATCAGTATGCATGACCAGCCTCTCGTCTTTCTAACACAGCCGGCAAGACTCAGCAGAATAAATTCATCTACTAATCAAGTGCAATTCATTTCACAAACTTCTGTTCTATATAACCACCTCAGGAGATTCTAAAGCCACGCTTTTACATATCAGTCACCGGCCTCATAATACCCATCCTCACACTGCTTTCAGAAAGCGTATGCATAAGTACTGAGCATGCAGAAGTGTTTTTCCAGCATCCTCAAAGGACACACAGTTTCTTCGTTCTGCTGAGTTGTGTTTGTCACCGTTGATTATGTAATTATATGCTTGAGTTTTAAAAGTGGGAAAACATTTCATGTTACATTTAAAGCTTTCCTCCTTAACTCGTCATGTAACCATCAACCGAAACAATTTTTAAAGGCATAGTTTAGACAAAAATGAAAATGTATCATGTACTCAGCTGTTTTTCACTCTCATATATATTCTTTCTTTCTTTATGGAATACAAAATAAAACATTATAAATAAGGTGCTTTTAGCACTTTTTCATGCAGTTCAATTCCTTACAACTGCATTTCTAGTCTTCTAAAGGAAGCTATTCATAGTAATTGCATGGAATGATCAAACTATAATTTTGTTTTCCATAGAAGAAATAATTAATTTGAATTAAATTGTATACAAATATAAAACAACAAAATAATTATAATAATAATAATTATTATTATTACATATTTCTTTTTATTACAGTATGCATTTTTATGAAATAATATAAATATATAATTTGAATACTATTAAAAATATAATTAAAAAGACACATGCACACACACACACACACACACACACACAACACACACACACATGTCGGTTTTTTGGTTTACGGGGACTTTCCATAGGCGTAATGGTTTTTATACTGTACAAACTCTATATGCTATTTCCCTACACCTACCCTACACCTAAACTTAGCCCTCACAGGAGACGGTGCATTTCAACTTTCCCCCAAAAAACTCACTCTTTATGATTTATAAGCATTTTGAATTATGGGGACACTGAAAATGTCCTCATAAATCACCTTCTCCTTGTAATACTATGTCATACCCATGTCATTATACAAATTTGTGTCCTCATAAACCACATAAACACGCACACACACACACACTCACACTCACACACGCACACACACAGAGCAAATGCCTTGGGCAATTATGGAGGGAGAATAATTCTGATCCACTTCATTTCTCTAAAGGCATTCAAGTCATTCTTAAACCCATCTTTAAATTATCTCAAATGAGCAGAGTTTAGTCATTTCCATTAATGTTATTAAAAGAAGCTAGTTTCATACAGAAAATAAGCCGATTCATTACAGCAACTGGAACATGATTTCAATGCTAATGATTAATATGAAGACACAGAGGGACGCTGGGTAAACAATAAGGCAGCCTGATTATGTATTGTCATCTTAGGTAGCAGCGCTGTTTGCAGTCTAGACAGTGACACAATATGAATATAAGACACCGGTAATTAAACACTGATGATACAGAACAACCCACTTCCAATATTGTATTACAAAGTTGACGTAATCTTTCATCGCAGCTGTGGATAAAGAAATGTGAAAAGAATCAGTCGTCTGTAGCAGCATGAGAGAAGACTTGTTCTCTCGTCAGAAGCCACGTCCTCATTCCAACACACAACATGATTTTAAGTTCAGAAATTAACTGTAGATAAATAAAGTTTAAAGAACATGTATCAGTACGGTACAGTAATTCAGATATCAGACTCTTTCTGTGCATGTAGTTCATTGATAAATTAAAGTGGGGCCAGAGGCACAGTACTCTATCTAAACCTCTACTTTTTTATGTATTAATTAATTAATTCATTATTTCATATTTATTTATTTTAATAAAATATAATAATTTAATTATATTATATAATAGTCCTATAAATAATAGCATGTATTAACTGATTTCTAATAATAATAATTATATTATTATCATTATTACTATTATTATTTTTTAAAATGTGATTGATTGATTGGTTGATTGTTTGATTGTTTTTTTGATTCATTCATTCGTTCATTCATTCATTCATTCATTCATTAAATCATGCGTGCATTCATTCATAAATTAAAGTACCTTTTTATTTTTGTATTCATGGTTCCACAATATACAAGCATTATAACAATACACAATAAAGTACTATATAAATGCATTATTCATTCCTTCATTAAGATTAATAAATACATATAAATAAATAAAATAAAACAATACATTTTTCAAAAACATAAAATCAACACGGATCCTAAGATTACATTTCTAACAGCTTAAATTTAAACAAGATTTTTAATTCAGTCTTGTGTCATTATTTGTCAGTGACCCTTGAATGTGCAACTGGCGAGTGGAAGGTTTAAAACAAGCTCATTCAAATTCAGATATCATAATTACCTGTTTTCCTTTCAAAATATTCCTTCAGCACCTTTTGTTTTCACACATGTCAGGAGACACATTCTCTCAATTCCCAGTTTCCCTGCGGTCAGCTAATTAATGACCACTATGTGTCCTGCGGCCTATAAAGAAACTGTGCTTTAATAAATCAATCATCCGGTCGATTGTCACATAGGAAGAACTGCATGTCCCTGTCTAATTATTAGCATATGAAGGTGTAAAAGGCTCTTTATTTCGCGGTGCTCCTTTGGTGTCTTGTCTAGGGGGATTTTAATGGAAATCTCTTATCTCCAGAAAGTCTTTCAGGTGTTCAAAAGGCTTCCTGTTAAATAATATAATCCCTAAAGCTCTGACAATTACCTCTAATTCCATTTTAATTCAGAGGAAAGGTGAAGTGACAAGGAACATTTTTTATAGCTTTGGAGCTAAAAATGTAATTTTGATTTCAATTACTCAGAGAGTTAGGTCTGAATTTCCAAAAGACAGTGAAGATACTGGACTGGAAACAACAGTTTTGGGAACTACTTTACGATTTCTAAAACAAACGATGCTGTAGAAAACTTTGAACAGTTGATTTTTGCCAATAGTTTTTCATGCTCAAATTGTTCTGACTCTATTTTATTTCATCTGTAAAACTAATGAGAATGCCTGGCCTGTTATCCATAGAAACAGTTGTTAATTTACACTTTGCGTGACTTCAGAAGACTTGCAATATGCACTTGCAATATATGCACAAGTTTTAAAAGTACTTTCATGAAGAGTTTTTGACAAAGTTTTCATTTGGGTGAAATATTAATTCCTAGAGTTTTTTTTCTGGGAAATAAGCTTTCTACATCATGTTGATACGTTTTGAAAATTCATCAAATCTTCATTATTGATTATATATAATTTGATCACTGGATTGCATGTTGTAATAGTCTTTGAACTACTCATCAGAACCTATTTTCCACAGGTTTTTAATCAGAGATTCAGTTTTCACAGCCTGTCCTGATGAGTGAAAGACCTTCGCATGCTGCTGATGCCAAAGCCAGAAAAAAAACATCTAATGGATCCAGCCAACATTAGCTGAAAATTGCACCCTCAGGCTGTTCAAGATGTAGATGAGTTTGCTTTTTCATGGGAACAGATTTGAAGAAATGTAGCATTGCATCATTTGCTCATCAACGGATCCTCTGCAGTGAATGGGTGCCGTCAGAATGAGAGTCCAAACACCTGATAAAAACATCACAAATCCACACAATTCCAATCCATTAGTTAATGGCTTGTGGACAGAACAGCATTAATCAAGACTTTAAACCATAATTCGACTCTAAGCCATCTCTTCTGGATCAAATACAAGTCCATAATTCATAATAATGCTATATTCAGTGAAGGTCCATCCACTGTTGTCCCCATACATCAAAATACATGCACATATTTGTTTAGAACTGTTTTGGACTATGTTCACTTGTAGATAGATCTTGATATGTTCATATTCCTCTCCTGATTCAGACGAGAGAAAATCAGAGAAAGGTACTGAAGAAAGAATAGTACAGATCATGGACTCTTCTTTATTCCAAAAGCAACAATTTTGCATTAAAATTGTCTTAATTATGGATTTGTTTTTATTAAAATTCAGTCTGTTGCTTCACAATACATTAACTGATGGACTGGAGTGGTGTGGATTATTGTGATGTTTTTTATCATCAGTTTGGACTCTCATTCTGACGGCACCCATTCACTGCAGAGGATCCAATAGTGAGCAAGTAATGCTATATTTCTCCAAATCTGCTAATAAGAAAGAAAAGAAAGAACATTTTTGGGTGAATTATTCCTATAAAGCATTTTTTGTACACTAATATGTGATTTAAGGACTGCAGCCACTGCCTTGTTGATAACAGAGCTGAAGACCTTTACTGTGAGTCTATGTCTAGTCTATATTAGCACTGAAACTCACGTTTAGATGCTGGAGGATTGTGAAGTTTTTGAATAAACTTAATAACGGGCATGTTTGATTGCTTATTCTACTTGACTTCATTAATTTGACCTGTGCCGTATGTGCTATTAACAATAAGTCAACCCAAACAGGCAAAACTCTAGCTAATCTGTGCTGAAATCACGTTTGGTCTCGTACTGTATTGCGTCTCTTGTCAGTGTCTGCGCTTGCTTGGCCATTTGTTGTGATAAACAGGAAAGTGTATTCAGCTGAATTCAAATAGTAATTTGTTAGACGGGTTTAAAAAGGTTAATATACAGCGGTAGCGGTCGCGTCATGCCGTCGTGTGAAGCCCTCCTCGTGAGAAGACCGAAGAGTGACTCTACCGGGCAAGAGATATAAGTATCGCTTTTCATTTATCCTCTTTCCTGCTACTTGTTTCACTTCTGTTTTAGTTTTTATAACCAATTCTTATTATGTAAACAAGAAGTATACTTCGGCCTTTAGTGTTATGTCATTCATGTTTAGTCAAATCAAATGTTTAGTTTTTAAATGTTGTTGTATGCATTTGTCATTTTTATTTTATTTATTTATCTTCTTAAATGTTTATATCTAATATTTACAGTTTTAACTTTTAATTTTAGTTACTTTTTCTTATTTGTAAGTCGCTTTGTATAAAAGCGTCTGCTAAATGACTAAAAGTAAAAGTAAGTATTTTTACACGCAAAGAGGTTAGTCATTTATAACAGATATGTACATGTTGGTTTAAAGCATGTTTTATTATTATTTGAATATGCCTATACTGAAAAAAGTGGTTTTGTGGTTCTAAAGTAATTGGTATAATGATGGCAGATTTGCACAGCACCATGACATTTTAAGTTTATCCAATAAATTTACTTGACATAATTACTTAGAAAAATGCATGCAAACAGCTTTATTTTTTAAGTTCTCTTAATATCTTTTAAAACTGTATTAATGATGGCTTTACACTGAATATTCATCATGCTAACACGACCTTCACTGACTTGATTTTTTGAGTAATGTGTAGATGCTTTGTGACATCTGAAAATGAAAGAAAGACCTCCATTCTGCTGTGGGGTTGATTTGCTCTTTATTTGTTACTTTTCCATCTGTGTAAACAGACAGAAATAAGAAAAGAAAGAACAAGCTAACAGAAAGAGAGAGGATAAATGTCTGGTGGCAATTTGAAGATGTTTCAGGCTGTTATTGACCCCGTTGATCAGTCGACCTCCAGAGATCAGACGGGTTAACCTGTCCCATCTGTCTGGTAATGGAAGGCTCTGCGTCCTAAAACAAGTTTCTTCCCATTAACTTCTTCACATAAACGCTTTGAAGTGCGTGAATGCAATGAAATGTATCTGTGATTGTGTCTGAGTGGCATCTGTTTCTATTCAGTACCACGAATAAACTCAAAAAAGCTGTTTTTAGCTTGGCAGCTCACTAGGTTTTCAGACACAGTGAAAGAAAGTTTTTTTGGAGGCACAATTATGCTCAAAATCTAATTCAACCTGAAAATGGAGCTGAAAAATTTCACTACATTTTGGTGGTAGCACATTTGGATTACCGCTCGTGTGGACTATCATAGATGGTGTGAAAAAGAGAAGAAGTGAAAAAGAACTAATGAGAGCAGCCATTTTAGCGAGAGAGTCACTTTGGTCAGAGGCTTTGCTGGATGAACTGCAGCTGCTCGACAAAATCAAACACGCTCCCCTGTGGAAGCAGAAAGAGGAGGTCTGTAATGCTCAGATCACTCCTTTTGCACAAATTGGTGTTATATTAAAGTTTTGAGTGTGTATTTGTGCATGACAGAGAAAGAGAGAGGGAGAGGGGGAGAGAGGAGAGAGAAAGAGAGAGAGAGAGAGGGAGATCGAAACGGGTAAAAGCACCATGGCCTAGTACTAGAGTGCAGTGCTCTAAAAGGGATTAAATGACTCGTTTTAAGAGGAATCAAATTGTCCTTGATCTTTTGAGATACATGAGTTTGATGTACTACAAAAAATACTGTAACTTAAAACTCCTCTTCACTTCCAAAAGTGTTCACTGAAACAGAAAAAATATTATAAAATACAAATAACTAAATAAACATATATCTACATATATATATATATATATATATATATATACATAATTGCAGGAATGACTGGAAGAGAGAGTGGATACTTGAATAACTGAACTAAAAGTTTGTCAGCAAGTTTTTACTGTAAGTAATCAACATTTTGGTTTTTGCAAGGATGCATTACACTGATTAAAGTAACTGTAAAGATTATTATAATGTTAATGTTTGCAATTAAATGCTGTTCTTTTTAACTTCCTCCTTTTATCAAATAATCCTGGAAAAGACTGGAGTAATGATTCAAACAATTCAGCTTTTATACATTACATTTGAAAATACATTAAAATGTAAAAACAGTCATTTTGAACTGTAATAATATTTCTGTAATCATATGTCTTGGTGGGCATTAGACACTTGAATGTTAGCGTATTTCCCCCCCTCAATTATCACATGTTGTAGTAAGTTCCTTTAATTTGATGTAAAAATAAAATAATAACTAATAATAATAATGTATGCCTTGTTATGCTATGGATTTTTACAGTAGAATTGTCTTGATTTTTCATGGTTATGGTGCTGAAGCTTTCTGAATGTTAATAAACCGATCTTATTTCTCTCTCTCTCTCAAACTTACTTTCTCTGCCTTTGTCAAACACACACACACACACACACACACACACACACACACACACACACACACACACACACACACACACACACACACACTTCCCAAACAACACATCGTGATGCAAAAGCTCTTGCTAATGATGGTTCCTCTCAGCTCTGGTTGTACATGTTGCCTGATGGACTCAGTGTGTCCTAAAAAGCAGGAAACACTGCAGGTGATTTTACCCTGTGCTGTTAATTACCTCCCTTGACAAGCTCGGCGTGTAGCCGCTGTTTAGCCTTTGTCTTCTCACACACTCATGCATAAAACACTAACAAGAGACTTTTCAGCTCAGACTGAATAAAGAATATGATTTGACATCTCTTCTGAGAATTAACTGAAATATCATCACCATGTAGCATCACACAGTGATGCATGAACTTTATATAAAACTTTTCTTATTGAACTCATATAAGATGGTCGTTATGGCCAGTTTTTACAGCTTTCATAAAAATAAAAATAAAATAAAAGTTTTTAAAAATATATTACTTGTGTCAAGTCTACCGTTTGCTTGCTATAAAATGGTAAGGTTATTAATCTGCTAAAACATTCATTTGGTCTCTATGTTTATTGGTACAGTAACTATATTATGTTTGTAACAATTTTGTATTTAATTTTGTCTACATTTAACATGGTATTTGCTTGCATCTCTTCTAGATGAAAGATGTGAGTCAATATGCTGTTGCTTTAGATTTTATGCTGATGACTGTCTAATATCATATCTCAGCAACAAACGTAATATCTATCTCAAGATAAATGAATAATGATTAAACAGATTTTCTAGCTGGGGTCTAGTGGTCCTATGAACACGTTCTTTTTTCATCCTAGTCTGAATCTGGTTATCAGATCTGTAAACACGCACATCCCAGAAGGCCTTTTGAGCAGAAATCCTCCGCTCAGGCTACGCTACATACTGTGTTAATTAGTCCTATTAGTTACACTCAGATTTGAATTGGTGCACTGGTGTAGATTACATATTAAGGTTAAGGATTGTATTTATGCCTACCATAAGGCTGGATAATAATTTCATTAAACTCGTAAAGGAATAAGTGGCCTTAAGTGGGAAACAGGTAAATATGCAATTAAGAATGTGTGAATGAGAGTAAATATGTCTATGCCCTTGTACACAAACAACACAAAAGCCCCTAGAAAGCATGAATCTAGATCACAGACGAGGAGCGTGAACTTATTCTGTAAATCACTGAGAAGCAAAGCATGTCATTGACACAAATCATTGACTCTTATAGAGTAGAAACATCTGTGAGCTCAGTCTACACTTCACCCTGATTAATGCTTCATTTATCAATGCATTTATTTGTTGCATATTACTTAACATCGATGTCTGAAAGAGCGGTGCATTTAAAAACACACACATCAAGGACAGGCCAAATTGATTAATTCATTATGAAGTGCTGTTAGCCGGCTCTCCCAGGAGCCTGCAGGGTCTTTCAGAGAATGTGATTCAGTCAGTAGAAGTAGTGAAAGAGAAGATGCATCACCACAGTTTTTATGTCAATTACAATTGCATTGAAAGTGTAACAAGTATCTATGGAAGCCCATGTCTACCACTGAATAATAAGAATAAAAAAAGGTAATTGCGTTCTTTTTTATCTTTTGGTTCTTTTTATCTAGCAATTGTGACTGTATTTCACATATTTACTTCACTTTTTTTTCTCAGAATTGGGCTTCATAACTCGGAATTGCAAGTTTAACTTGCAAAATTCTGAGAAAATAACGATGAATTGCAAGGAAAAGTTCAGAATTGCGTGGAAATAAGTCAGAATTGCAAGTCTGTATTCCGCAATTCTATAAATATAACTCGAAATTGTGAGTTTATATCTCGCAATACTGAAAAGAAAAATCACAATTGCAGGATGTAAACTCCCAATTGTGAGACACAAAGTATAAAAAAGTGAGATAAAAAGCTACAATTAGTTGTTTTTATTATTATTATTCAGTAGAGGAAATAATCTTCCATACAGTAAGTATCTTATTGGCCTTAATGCAAAAACACGTCTCTCTCTCTGACAGTCTCTCTGAGAGCTTCTCTGTCTGAAAGCTTGTAAGAATTAAACTAAAATGCATGAATATACTTTACTGAACTTGATTGAATTTCGTGGTTATTCAATATTGTTGCTAAAAATATGAAACAATTTGCTCTCAAGGCACCTTTTTCATTCTGAGAATTAAATTGTCTTTGATTTCTCTTCTTAAATGCTTAAATTAATCTCCTCTATGTTTATTCAGAATGTCTAGTTACATTTGGCTGAATAAAACTAACTTTAAAAGAAAAATGGCTGTCAGGGTGTTTATTATCTCTTCTTTCTCCTTAGTTTCTCTAGTAAAATGATGAGGCAGATCCAGGGCCGTATGCAGGTTTTTATAAATACCGAGGTCCCAAAATGGACAATAGTAGGGGGGTTCGGGGGCAAGCTCAACAGAGAAAATTGGTATTTTCCTGATTTACATGTGTGCATTATAAGATGTTTTAAGCCTCATAAGTTGGATAATAATATATGTTTAAAATCAAGTCAGTGGGCAGTCTTAGCATACATTATTGTTCAAGATCAAATGTTGCAATGAATGATCCATGCTACAAACTGGAAATAGAGAACATATAGTTTATGTTAATTAATTTAATAAACTCAGTTATTATTATCCTGGTAGCCTTCAGTAAAATCACATGTCTAAAATGATTAAACATGAATATTATTATTATTTATTAACACTGACAGAAATGAATCATTTGCAATAAGTTTAATCTGTTTTTTTACATTTTATGGGAATTTTTACCTTTATAAACCCGTTTTTTTTTTTTTCTAAAGGTGTCCATTATCTTTTCAAATTCTATCAAATTCGTACGTTTAATCAGTGAAGACGAATAATAAGACATTTGGGCTGTTACCAAGCAAATTAAATCAACACGGAAGCTGCGTCTGAAGATGTGTTTAGATGTATTCACACACTGTTTATTGCAAGCAATGAATGCATTTAACATGCAATTACAATTGCACAAATAATGTTTTTATATATTAAACATAAAACGTTGAATACTAATATTTGAAATAATTTAAAACATGAAAAACATTGGGGGGGGGGGGGTCCAAATGTGGAATTAAAATCACCAATAGGTGGCAGCAAATCCCTGTTAATAAGTGAGTCACTGCAATTGAACCGAAACATTTTTACGATTGAATCATTCAGGAACGAATCGCCGTCATGTTGCTCAGAGACGCAAAACAGTGTTGTGACTGTGTTTGCTATGATTTATTTGTTGAAATAGAGCAAAACAAGTCTAAAACGTATCTTAATTAACTATTAAAAACTGATTTAAGCACACTGATATAACTGCGCCATAAAAGTTTGAATTGAAAATTTCGATCATTATGTGATTTGGAGAAAAACAAACTCTTCTTGTGAAATTATCAATATTAAGTGGAATAGATATATAAATGTTCTTCCCCCATGTCTTGAATACTGTGATCATTCTAAATGCATTTTATTAGACTGAGTCATGCAGTGAAAGAACGCACTCTGAATGCGCACGCGCACTAGTCTAGACTTCATGTAATGTACGCGTGCGCTCTGTATGGGTGTTTGAAATGTTTTTTGCAAAATACTCGATAATGTAAAATCGCACATCGCATTATCGCAGACGATATATATCACACACCTCTACCGCTGAGGCATCTCAGATGAGAAGATCTGTTATATTTGCGCTTAATCCTTGCAGCACCAAATCAGAATTAATACAGCCAAAGGTAATTATTTTACAACTTCTGTTATTGGAAAAATACCGAGGTCTGGACCTCTGGGACCTCAATGGTAGGTACGGCCCTGGGCACAACATGTCTGTCACAAATCTTTGCTTGTTGCAGCTGAACTTTTGGGATTTCGCTATTCTACTGTTGCATCATCTTCTGCTGTTTCTGCTGCATGTTGTTTGACTCAAAATGCAATAAATCCATACAGTCGCTCTGCTCCGCTGTCCTCTCATTAAATACTCTGTCTGCCCGTGTCATTGTGGGTACCAAGCGAGAAAAGAGAATGGGGCCGCAGCCCTGAAAGCACAGAGCTATCAAATCCCCTGTTTGAATTTCCCCAGCATATCTACTGCCAAATGCACAGAACAACACACACACACACACACACACACACACACACACACACACACACACACACACACACACACACACACACACACAAAAACACACACACACACACACACACACACACACACACAAACACACACACACACACACACACACACACACACACACACACACACACAAACACACACATGCATTAAGGTGAAGTTCACAAAAATATTTACTCACTCTCATGTCGTTCCAAACCTACATGCCTTATTTTCTTCAAAAGAATATCTTGGAAACTTTTCCAATTAATAAGAGTAAACGAGGACTATGGTTGTCAAGCTCCAAATGATAGCAAAGCACAAGGGAAGTATTATAAAAGAAGTATACTACTTTAGCATTATATTCCAAATCTTCTGAAGTTGTGATAGGTGTGTTATTAATACATTTAAGTTGTATGGGCTGCTTATTGATACTTCCATTGTGCTTTCATATCATTTCCGAAGCTTGAAAGTTTCATTCCCAATTCAATATTACGTTCATGGAAAAGAGCATCTAGCACATTTTTCACACGTTCTCGCTTTGTGAAAAATGTAAATAAATACCAGTAAATAAATGAATGACCGTACACCTTGAAGGTCATAGTGTACAGTATATGTCAGTCGGGAAGAAAAAAAAACGTGAAATACTTTGATTTGTTTCTGAATTCAGAAGATTTAGATGCATTGTATTGTTTTTTTGTCTTTTTAGGAGGGTGAAAGCCCCTGTCACAATATTCTTCCAGTCTATGGAAAAGAGCAGCATGAACATTAATTGTAAATCCAAAGTAAGAATGAAAGTCATGGGGTTTGTAACCACACAAGGGATTTCAAAACGACAGATTTTTCATTTTCCACTGAATCGCTCCTCGGTGTCGCGTCTTTGGCCACAGTATGAATCCACACAAGCCAAGGATCATGTCTCTCGTTCTTGTTCCACACAAAGACCTGTACCTGCTCATTATTTTCTGCCCTATTGATATTGCACTCAGTTTCAAGACAGATTTGTTCCATTTCTCTGACTCGTCCAATGAGCACTCGGGGAAATTCGGCAACTTTCAGACTTTCTTCGACCAAATCTCCGTTGGGCCGCTCGTCTGCCGTTCCCTGGCCCAGCGGAGGCCTGGTACGCATCGGAAATTGTTCTCATAAAGCCATGTGAATAGGAAATGGGAATGTTTCTTTCACTTCTTGTGGTGTGGACACTAATTTGCTTCCCCTTGCACTTCCAAGGCAATTAGCTTTGAAGCTTTTCAGAAGCTATTCTAGCTCAAGTCGATAGCTAGCGTGGAAAATAAGAATTTAAGCAGGTCCACTGGGGGAGGCTAGATAAACATATCAACAGAAGGAGGAGAAACCAGAGAGAGAGAAAAAAAAAGTGGAGGGGGGAGAGCAAAAGAAATATAATTACTCCAACTGCTCGCCTGTATGCTTGGCCTTCATTACTGGGCATCAGTTTCATGCTAAATTCACTTCCTAGCAATTTGCCTCGGAGCCAAAGCACAAGCACCAGACAGTGTAAACAAAAACTCTATTGACGGCTTGGGCAGTACGCCACCGCCGATAAAAAGCATGGTGAACGAGTGAACGAGGAGAGAAAGCTAAACGAGAACTCTACAATGTGTTCGGCCCATAGCAACTTGTGATCTGTCTTCTGAATAGCAATCACTGGAAACCAAGGTCACAAAAAAATGTTGACAGTATTTTAATTGTAATGACCAGGAACACATGGAACCTGCGCATGAAGAAAAATCCACATATTTCCATATCCATATCTCATTTTCCATATTCCTCCCACGGGCAGTTTCATTAAAGAATTGGTAACGCTTTACTATAAGGTTCAGTTCTTTAGCTTTAGTTAATGAATTCGATGGAATAACGCTAAAACAATATTTCAATTGAACGGTAACACTTCAAGGTCGAATTCTCAGTATTAACTAGCATTCATATTTTTATACTAGCTGTTTATTAATTATTAAAAGGCACATATTAATGCTGTATCCTGCATGACCTTATTCTAAATCCCTTAATCTTAACCTAAACTTAACTACTGTATACTAACTATTAATAAGCTGCAAATTAGGAGGTTATTTAGGCAAAAGTCACAGTTAACATTGTAGAACACAACTTAAATGTATTGTCAAGTTATTATGCTTACCACAGGCTTTATTTTACTAATAAAAAAAATAAAAATAAAAAAAACAACAATAGGAAAATCTCGAAGGAACCTGCGGTGAATTACCCTTCTGGGGTTCTGACGTCATAGTTCCCCCACTCTATTAGACCTTAAATAAAGTGACCAAATGAACAAATTATAACAAAAAATGTTAATCCACTCAAAAAAACCAACAACATGAATTAACAATGAACACTAGTATATTTCTAAATTACCGTCAATATAGATTAATAAATACTGTAAAAACTGAATTGTTCTTGTTACTTTATGTACTCGCTTTATGTACTCCCCAATTGTAAGTCGCTTTGGATAAAAGCGTCTGCTAAATGACTAAATGTAAATGTAAATGATACCTAATGCATCCGCTAATTTAACCAAATTGGAACTTATTGTAAAGCATCAACAAATATATTGTCTAAATTGATTACAGCTTATATACCAGTAAGAGTGTCGTACTATCAGCACATTTTACCATATTTTATTACATTTCCACAAAATATGGGCCTGCTGAAGACTTTTTCTGTGCTTTAGTATTTGTAAGAAACTGTGTAGTCATGTACCAATATGCATAAAGATAAAATTATGCAATAATTGTTATTAAAATTACCAATTGTCCTAAATATATATACTTAATATGTCAGTGGGGTATTACAGGCTCTTAAAAGTTAACAATGTACTTTGCAACCGGATATTACAATCACATTATATTTTCTCGCTCTGAAAAAGATTAACCAGCAAGCAATGATTTTGCTTGATGACCATACATTCATGGTGGATGAAGCTATTGTTAAATATTCCCATAAAGTAAATGTAGTGTTTGAAGACGAGGCAGTCCGGAGAGGAACAAAACAAGCCACAAACATGCATGAATTTAAAACATTTATTGCAGTAGCGGTATACCTGTAGAGCAGTAACAAGGAGTAACTGTTTAAATATCTATGATGGCAAACGTCCCCACAACCAACAAACATACTGCTGAAAGCAACTCACACTTTTGTCTCTTTTCATATAGTTTTTTTTAAATATTGTGATCCAACATAAAGGTGCTATACAAAATGAATGAGCTCACTGCGTTACGAATCAATAATCGTCAACCGAATGAAGGTGAAACTAAGTCATTTAAAAGCTAGTTCGTCTTGTTAAGCATGCGGTTTCATCGTCTGAACTGGCTGCCATGCCGTGTGACAAGAAGGGAAAAAGAACGGCCCAAACATTTAAAGGAACAACAGAAATCAAACCAAAATATCAGTCCTTGAACAATGCACATGCGCTTTTGATCGCAATCATTTTTCTGTCTTTTAATATCCTCTCCAGTTTGGACACTGTGTTTTTTTATTTATCAATTTCTTTTTTTCACTGGAGTATATCATTTATTGTGTTTGGCATTCAGAGACGAGGGGCTGCTGTGATTGTTCTCGTAAAAACCTGTAGACCGGTACGATATGTAGCATATGTCATG
This sequence comes from Oxygymnocypris stewartii, assembly GCA_003573665.1. Classification (NCBI taxonomy): domain Eukaryota; kingdom Metazoa; phylum Chordata; class Actinopteri; order Cypriniformes; family Cyprinidae; genus Oxygymnocypris; species Oxygymnocypris stewartii. Next base: position 27,473 of record QVTF01025473.1, on the reverse strand, counting down.
AATTCACAGACTACACTCACTTCTCTTGCGTGTCAAAAAACATGGGCATTCGCGATATATTATGAAAGAAAAATGGACTTAGTTTTCAAAGTTTGCAAATACTATTCTCAATTAAAGCACGAGTTCGATTAAACGTACAAGAATGACATTTGAAATTAGATGTCGAGAATGTACAAATATATTGCTGTTGAATTGTAATATCTTTCTTCTTTTTTTGAGGAAAAGACATCACGCTTTTCGTTTCAGTAAGTAGAAATTGAGCATTTACATCAATAATACAAAATAGCTTTGAAAAAAATACGTTTGCCAGATTCATTGACTCAGGAAATGCAAAAATGGGGCAATTGTGCAATGTCTTGACTGACTGACATTATCATCCGGGATTCGTTCATTAAATCTCCGCCAGAGGGGGTGTGGGTGTGTGTTTATATGTGCGCGTGTGTGTGTGCATGTGTGTGTTTGTGTGTGTGTTTGCTTTACAGATCCAGACTGTGGTCCTCTGTTCCAGAAGACAATGGCGTTAATGACAAAAGGCCGATAAAAACAACGAGTCCTGTACGACGAATGATAAAAGACAGCTGTCATGTTCACTGATCTATTCCATGTGATTATTACAAGTACATAAAATCGGTTAGTATTAAGTCCTATTTACAAACACTTCAACGATGACAGACTAAACGATTTCCACTAACAGTGTTATTAGCACAACGCTTTCTCGATTTGTAAATTCCATTTTCTCGGATGGTGTAGATTAATATAGTCCATAAACAGCTCAAAAACAACCACGTCACAATATTTGTATATATTGGTCAGCTGTTACAATGTTTTTTTTGTGTTTTTTTTTATAACCTTGATACATAGAGCACCAGCCCTGTTTTGTTCATCTTAAACATTTGTTTGCAGTCTGTTCAAGACGAAGTATACAATGATTCCTTTTAATGTGAATTTGCAGCAAACCATGGGAGTTTAAGGGCAGCTATGGATTTGCACAAGAAGATTTCCGCAGACGGGCCGTCGGCGAGTCGGATTCGCATAGTATACTGTCCTGCATAAGCGATAAAGTCTAAGGTCTACTCCATACACGTAACTATCACACCGCATTAGCATCGATCTAAGAAAAGGAGGGAAAAAGAGGAATGGACTAAAGCTCTCAAAAGTTGCTGGGATGATCCGGACACAAAACGAACACTTTTAAAGCTGCTGTTCTTTAGGACTGTTGGGGCCGGAGATGGGCTGGTAAGATTTCAGGCTGGCCAATGGGATGTCGGCCATGTGACCGCCGCTGCCAAAATGTCCCTCCGAGCTCCCGAAGGTCTTCCTGTTCCCAAACTGCTCCTGGCTTCCGCACTCACCCTTCCAGCTGCGGGTCAGGGTGTGGCCGTTCAGCAGTCTCTCTTTAGCCCAATCCTTTTGGTTGTTGAAAGAGGAAACGGGGGACTTGGGTGAGGGGTATGAGCTCAGGCTCTGCGGCATCCAACAGTTGTCGGAGTGGCCCAACACCAGACACTCTTGGGTGCACATCTCTGTGGCCTCCACTAAGCCTCTTGGTCCTAGAGGTCCATCTGGGGACACAAAGAGAACATAATTACTTAGAATTGTCTGTCAAGTTTATAACTTTCAGAGTATAGACCTGTGACACAGAATGAACACGTTTATGTAAAAATATACAAAATATAGTTAAGCTGTCCATCACAAATCTAAGTTCCACAACACAAGCTTTCCGGCCATTACATTTTTTACCTTTACTCAATTTTATTATATTTTATTAGCATATTTTTTTTTTTTACCCATCACATTGAAAATTCACATTGAAAGCATTGATGTGAACTGCAAAAGCAAATTTAAGTCATTCATTTTCAATATGAGTTTGCAGATTATTAATATTTTGTATTATTATTTTTAATAATATTTTTTGCAAGAAATAATGCAATTTGTTCAAAGACAACACTTTTTATATTTTACATTTTTATTCTCTTCCCAACCAGCCCAAACAGTTTGCATTAAAGGGAAATAGAAGTTAGTATAGTCAAAACAAATAAATACTACAATAAAATAAAATAAAATATATTATGATTGAAACTTTTAATTGATGTCATTGTCATTCCCATGGAGCTTGCAGTTGTATACTCTTAATTACGATTAACTATTCATATATTTGACTTTGAATACAGTGAAAATAAAAACACATCAGAACATAAAGTGCATTGTGGGAATTGATGTGTTATCATCGGCTCAAGAGTCATTTAGTATTTACACCATGCCATCTGTATATATTTAATCCTTCTTGGACAGAACAAAGATAAAATAATAACTATTATACTCCCCACAATGTTATATGAAACGAAACAGCAACTTCAATAAAGCTTCATTAACTTTGTATGCAACACTGCATGTTATTTATAGCAAGTTCTTGCAAACAAATGCCTCATGCTGAGAGACAACAGTCAAAGAAAGGAAAATATATAATGTGTAGAGATAAAGCATCAGCATTTACAGAATATGTATTGTACATGGGTGTAGATTTGAATATTGACATCAGAAGAAGTGTGCCAAATATTACAGTTATCTTACCCCAGTAAATTATTTATTTCATTATTATTATTATTATTATTATTGTTATTATTGTTGTTGTTGTTACTAATATAGTTTATTACTAATATAATTTATGAATCGCATTGTTAATCATTAAATTAATCGCCATTAATTTTATATAACAACATCAGTATTAATAATAATAAAAATAATGATGATAATGATGATTATATTTTTTTAAATAATTTAATGATATTAATTCACTGAATTAATACAAAAATGAAATTAAATAAATAAATAAAGTGCCCAGAAAGATATGATTGTATTATTTTGAAAGATGATCAAATTATTGACAAAATATGCTCTTATAAGCACCGTCCTTCGGATGAGACATTAAACCGAGGTCCTGACTCTCTGTAGTCATTGAAAAAGAGTAGGGGTGTAACTCCAGCATCCTGGCCAAATTTGCCCACTGTCCTCTGACCATCATGTCCTCCTAATCATCCCCATACACTGATTGGCTTCATCACTCGGTCTCCTCTCCACCTGTAGCTGGTGTGTGGTGGACGTTCTGGTGCACTATGGCTGCCGTCGCAATCATCCAGGTGGATGCTGCACATCGGTGGTGGATGAGGAGATAGCCCCCTTACTATGTAAAGCCCTTTGAGTACACAGAAAAGTGCTATATAAATGCAACTAATTATTATTAATTATTGTGAAATACTTTTACAATATTTTTTGGTCCTTTCCAAATCACTGAACATAAGCTGATAACTGCCTTTTCAGGTGGAACAGACAATTTCACTGTGTTGTTGGGCAAAACATCTGGTCATTTTGAATGGTTTTAAAATGTCCCTCTCCGTGATAAAAGCAAACGTGTTCTCTTGTTTTTATAGCATTTGACTAGACTGTGTCTTGCCCTGTTATAACAGACCATTGGCTGCACTCTTCTCAGTCCAACTTAAAAGCTTCGCGCTCCCCGCCAGCTGCTGAGTGATAAAAATTGGGCCTAAAGTTGATTTGAAAGCAGCTTGAATTGCTAAATATAAAGTGGTGTGAGATTAACTCGAGCACCTCATCTCTCCACAGAAGAGCTCTGGTTCAGATGTGTTTAGCAACACACTGGATATTCTTTCATTTCCTTATGTCACTCACATCTGTCACACCAACAATCAAACAAAAAGCTTCCTGAATACAAACCAACATTCAACATGTCATTACTACCTGCATTCAGGTAAAACACTTTCATAATGCTGTAATATAATATGGTTCTGTTGAAAACACACTTTCATTTTAACACCACTCTGCGAATCCCGGACACAAGGCATCTATTATTCATACGCTCGGTGTAATACAATACAGTTTGGAGCACTAGGGTTTCAATTCTGCCTCTAATTTTCACCATAACAACTAACATTTCTAACATTTCCTACAATGAACAAAGGGCTTTGAAAAATATGTCGTAGAGGGAGATCAGAAATACATTATTTGTGTTTGCTGAGAAACGTATGAAGCGTATAAGAAAGACAGCCACATGCCGTAGCCGGACGGAGCCGATGAATAAATAAACGGGGAAAAGATGAGCATCTGATGAGGAAAAAAAGCCAAAGCGCCATGTCTCTACATAATTGGTGTGATAAGGCATAAGCGACTGCCAGAGTTACCGCAGGAAATGGAAGAATCACTAAAGCAAGAGATATTTATGGCATCACTTTAAAATACATTGAGACAAAGGACAGATGACTAATAGCATGATCAACATAACCAGAACACAGCGAGATGCAACACAAAACAACTCTTTTCTTTTTTCTTGGAAGACATGCCAACATTCTCAATGGTTGCTGCTTTTGTTATTTCATTTAAGTATCAATCAAAGTTGGATTCTCTTCGGCAGGGATTGAAATCAAAAGCAAATAAATTGAACTGAGATTTGTTCGGTGTTTGTTTCTATCAGCGGTGGACAGTAACAACGTCTTTTTACTTAAATACATCTTTCAAGTATCTGTACTTTATCACACTATATTTATTTTGATGATCTTTGACCTAAAATTGGTGGTGGTGGTTGAGGAGATCCCACCCTTCCATGTAAAGTGCTTTGAGTGCCCAGAAAAGCGCTATATAAATGTAACAAAATATTATTATTATTATTAAAAAGTAATTCATAATACACTACTTTTCTTAAAACATGTTGTTTCTCGTTATTTTGAACTGGAGAAAGTCACCCGCTCCAAGACACGGTTTATGAACGAGCTGATTCTTTTCAATTAACCTGTTAAATCACTTCACGAATCGCACACATTGGACTGATCGGATAGCCGCTGTTCTCGAATCAATGACTCATTGATTCAAATGAATCGCTCAGAGCGAGTCTCCAGTTAACAATTCAGTGAATTCTCTCAAAGTGTCTCATGGCGTGACTGATGGCCTGAGAAGTAAGTTAC
>QVTF01025473.1:0-17500 GCA_003573665.1 Oxygymnocypris stewartii | reverse complement strand
ACCCAATACTTTTGGCAATATAGTGTATTTTAGCTGTAGAAGCAACTACTTGACTACTTTTGATTACGTTTATTACACTGAATTAGGGAAATATTGTACCATATTGATCTAAAAATACAAAGAGAATGAAAATATATTCCGTTCATTGTTATTAACAACATGAAAAGCATTAAACATTACATTATGTCAAGGTTTCCTAAGCAGGGGTTGGTATAATAACTGTTTAAAGAAGTTTGAGTTTAAAGAAGAGCTAATAATTACTTAAATCATAAAAATGTCAAATTAAAGTAAATCATTTTTAAATATAAAATAAAACACTAACTAAAAAATATGTTTTTTTTCACATCATGTGATAATTAACCAACATCAGTGAACCGTGAACATGCAAATTTGTTTCTTCATTTTCAACATAAAATGAAGTGATAATTCAAATAAAAATAAACGTGTTTATCAACAGTTGATGCCATGTTAAAATGTAAAAAAAACTTCTTAAAATGTAGTTTTATTATCCGAATTTCATAAATTCTTGTGATTAGGAGTAGTTTAAAAACTAAGTACAAAGTAAGAGTAACAGTAAGAGTAACAAAACGGAATTACAAAAATGACATTTACTAGGAAATGTGTCACATATTCAGTTCAACCTGGGAAATGTTAGGTCACCACAGTGATAGCAACTTTACCCCTGCCTCTTCGATCAATGCATTTCAAACATATTTCACAGCTTCCTCCATCTTAATGATATCATTTCAATCGCAGAGTGAGATTGATCATGTCGAATGACCCTCTGCTCCAGCCATGGTAACTAAATTACTCTTGATCTGTTCTCTTCTCATTGTGTCCCTTCATTTGTGATTTCCATTCCGCTGACAGGGTTGCATCTTCCATTAACATGCAAATTGGTGCTCCACGAGACCTGTCTCATATCCACCACACATCGACCTGCCATGTGGACCTGCTGTGTTAGGCTGGACGAAACAAATCTGAGGTGGTCCAGCTGAGATAGATCCAAGGCAATGAGGATATTTGGAATAACTGGCCTTTCTCTGCTCTGTTATCGATTTTAAAGCCATTTAAGTCAACATTAAATCAGAATTTACCCCGTTTACTTGTCCATTCACTTCCATTTCTGGAAATTCCAATGCAAACGTTGCATTATATACTACCACACTATAGGGTCGGAAATAATTTAGCCTTTTTAAAGCTTTTTGTGCCAGATGCTAGAAGTATGTAGGATACCACTTCACGTCATCTTCAAATGAGCACCATCTTCGCACACATTCAGGATCAAACAACTGGATCTATTTCAAAGTAAATCCCAACAGCTCTCCTGTTCATCTGCCATGCTGTTTTCTCCATGAATCAGAAAATAATTAGACACTTTTTTCTACTGATTTTCCAACTGATATATGATCTGTGAAATCTGACCTGTAGCTTTAACTCTATTTGAGAAGAGGCAAATGTAAAAAGTATTGTTTTTTTTCACAGCCCCATGGACATGGATCAAAAATTCTCACAATCAAAGGATCTTGGTGTAATACTCCGTTTCCACAGTGTCATTATGTTGACGTCAAGGTTAAGGCATCCAAGGTGAACACAATCAGAAGCCAGAGGAAGCAACGCTCCAGCTACACTTTGATTAAGAAGGAAACATGGAAGTGGAGCTGTGTCATTAGGAAACATATTATTCCCTTTGATCTGGATGTCCTTTCTTTCTCCCCCTCCAAAATATCATGTTTACAAACAAGTGGCGTGACTGATGCGTTCTTTCATGAATAACGATTGCTCTGAGATGCAGCGACTTACCGACAATCAACTCTATCACTCTTGTGAAAAACAAGTGGTATAAAAACCTTGAAATGCTTGCTGTTGTTCAGTATATCAGCTTGGGTCAATCTTCCAATTATATGACTTTTTCAGTTGATTTCCAAGAAAATTAGCTGTGCTGCGTAGTCTTTTTTTGGTAAAAGTGCCAGGCAACTAAGGCTGTGATACAAAAGTGCACGCAAGAAGCTTAAGGAATATCATGCCACCTGTTTTTAATAGTGTCTGACATTTGGCTTTTCATAAAGATGTGTTCGTTCACTCGCATGTCTCTTGTAATGAAAAGATAATTCAAATAATAACAATTAAACCTGTTCCTGTGGCTCAGTGGTAGAGCAGTGCATTAGCAGCGCAAAGGTTGTGGGTTCAATTCCCAGGAAACATACATGTATAAACTGAATGCACTGTAAGTCACTTTGGATAAAAGCTTCTGCTAAATGCATAAATGTAAACAATTGCAGGCTCTTTTCGTCAATACGTTATTATTGGTAAATTTGAGATCGTTTAACAGTTAATTAAATGTTCCTCTTACAGAAGTATCATGCCATTATTTTTTTCCTTTAAAGGGATTATTCTTCCCAAAATGGAAATCTCATTGCAATGCTGTTCCAAACTATTAATTTATTTATCTGTTAAACACAAAAAAGGTATTTTGAAGAATGTTGGTAACCAAACACTTGATGGTAGCATCGACTTCCATAGTATTCTTGTTCAATACCATGGAAGTCAATGGCTGCCGTCAACTGTTTGGTTACCAACACTCTTCAAACTAAGAATCTTGGTAACCAAACAGCTGATGGTAGCCATTGACTTCAATATTGTGTTTGTTCCATAAAGTCAATGGCTGCCATTGACTGTTTGGTTGCCAACATTCTTCAAACTAAAAATGCTGGTAACCATAGAAATGTTGGTAGCCATTGACTTTCATAGTATTTTTGTTCAGTACCATAGACGTCAATGGCTGACATCAAAAGTATGGTTACCAACACTATTCAAACCAAGAATGTTAGTAACCAAACAAACAGTTGATGGTCGCCATTGACTTCCATATTATTTTTGTTCCATAAAGTCAATGGTTGCTGTCGACTGTTTGGCTGCCAACAGTCTTCAAACTAAAAATGTTGGTAACCAGAGAATTGTTGGTAGCCATTGACTTCCATAGTATTATTGTTCCATATAATAGAATTCAATGACTGCAGTCAACTTTTTGTTAGACAACATTCTTCAAAATATTGTCTTTTGTGTTCAACAGAAGAAAGAGGTTTGTAACAAACACAGTCATTGATTATCATTGAGACATTTTTGGCATTGGCTATAAAGCAGCTATCTAGCAATCATCCAGCAAACCCAAGCAATGTCACAAAAACAGGCTAAAAAACACAGAATCCACATAACGACCTAGTCATCACGAAAACAACCAAAAATCAACTTTCATTGTTTACTGTCTTATTTGTTGAAACTGTTCTCTTTTTCTTATCCTTGACGGACTCTGTCACAGTCTCCGGCCTCCATTGCCATGACACCCTGTCGTCTAGGCGTTTGGTTGTTGTGACGCTGTGCCCTAGTTTGGGTTGCTTTGGCTTGCTGTTTGGCCTCTCTGTTTGACCTCCAGTCATTCTGATGACTGCACCTGTCACACCAGCATCAGCATGGCACCCCTCAACCGGCACATGTCACCTTGTGCGATAATCAAAGGCTGGACTGCAGGATGCTGGACAGAAATCAAAGCGTGTTGGTGTGTGTATGGCCATCTTTGTAACGAGAGGGAGGGAATGCTGTTCTATTTCAGAAACACATCTTTTTTATGAGAACACACACATACACACAGCTCAATGACGTGACAACAGTTCAACAAATACATTCAAATGGATTAAAACGTAATTCAATAAATCTTTGAAGATGACCATGTTTTCAATTTCTAAATTAAAGTACATTTTGATTGATTGATTGTTTGATTGATTGATTTACTGATTGATTGACTGATAGACTGATTGATGTATTGATTGTTTGATTGATTTACTGATTGATTGACTGATTGATTGATTGACTGATGTATTGATTGATTGATTGATTGATTGATGTATTGATTGTTTGATTGATTGATTTACTGATTGATTTACTGATTGATTGATTGACTGATGGATTGATTGATTGATTGATTGATTGATTGATTGATTGATTGATTGATTGATTGATTGATTGATTGATTGATTGATTGATTGATTGATTAACTGATATGTCAAGGTGGAGTAATTCTCTAGAATTTGTAATTAATTAAACAAACTCAAGACTCAAACCAAAAGTATAAAATATAAAAATATAAAATATAACTTTATGAAGTAGTTTGACACATTAAATTAATACCTTTACATTAATGATTTTAAAAAGGAAATGTCAAACGATTTAACGATTAAAAACGATTTAAACGATTAAATGCTACTGATATTAGGAAAACTTTTCTCTGCCACTCAACTTTTTCACTAGTTCACTCAAAAATAAAATTCTGTCATTTATTTAACGTCAACTTGGGCTGGTAAGAATGCTGGTAATTAAACTGTTAAGGTAGGCTTTATATACATGTATATATATATATATATATATATATATATATATATATAAAGCCTACCATAATACTATTCTAGGGAATTCAGTGGCTACCATAAACTGTTTGGTTACCATCTGATGATACACGGAGCAACTTTTTGAGCAATGTTGACGGGAAGCTTTGGACAGTGCAGATATAAATGGGAAGACAGAGGGCCCACGATCGATCTAAAATATCCGGATAGATATTTGTGACCCTCTCTGTGAAAACCCAGCTAAAGTCATTTTTTTTTGTGATTTGCTGTTTTCTGAAAATAATTATCCTTCATATGGTAATGAACATTCTGTGAAAATTTAACCTTAAAATATTTAATATTGACTGAGTAAGGTCATGTCAAAGATTGAAATTATAGTGAAATTAATGGTAGAAGTCAAACTTTGATGCTTGTTATCTCATAATTATATTTTGAGACTTTAGCCTGGATTTCACAGAGAGGGTCACATTTGTTACCCATTCTCAATGTATAACATATTGCTCAAAAATATTGCCTAGCAAAATTGCTCAAAAACTTGCCACGTGTATCATCAGCCTTAATGTCTTCTTATTCCTTAAAAAATATCAGATATTATTTGACCTACGATTGGTTTAGGTTTTAAATGTCAAATGGTATGAACCCTCAAATCTTAAAAATAAAAAAATAAATGATCTTTCTATTATCTCAGACTTAACCATTCATAATATCTTTATTGAGAAAGCACAGAATGAATGAAACCTCCGTCCAGAAGTCTACAGGCATGGACTCCACTGACTTCATCCACCTGAGTCTCTTATTGTCTCTTATGATAATTATAGAGATGTCACTGACATTGTTGCAGTAATTGCTCATGTGTGAACTGATTATTGCTTTGGTAAATGAACGGTTAGATGGATCATTTCAGATGATGATTCCAAATGGATTATTGCATGAATAACTCGCTAACAAAAGAATTTCACAAGGCTACGAAAATATTAATGTGGTAGCTCAAGCTGATTTCCTTTTTTCTTCCTAGTTTTCGAGACCTTGGCCCAAATTATTTTTTATTTTTTGCCGTGTGAAAGGGGAAACTAGGACCAAATTAACTAAACAAATTATAAAAATATAATAATTGTTTCTTTATTCAGCTTTAAGGGTTGTTGAAGAATGTTTAACTCTCTATTAAATCTGTTGGTGTTGTGCGGCTTTGGATCACAATTAAAATGACAAAAGCTATTTAGTTCCGTTACCAGCAGCAAGGTCGATAATAGAGAAAGCTATCTGTTAGCCTTTTCATTCAACTCAGTTGCACTTGCTCAGTGGGGCTAACTAGCCAAGTCCCTGGGCTTCATAAAACAAAGCAGACCTGTTTATTATGTTAATACAATTGAAATGCATTCTTATGCATCCAATTCCATGCAACAATTTATGTTTTTATTGGTGATTTACACTGAATTTCCTGCTGCTTGTTTTACAAGCGAGGCCTATAGAGTGCAAACTATAATAACATCTGAATACATATCCACACACTCTCACATACGGCAGCAGATGCACACTTCGCAGTTGACAGAAGGGGTTGGAGTGCTGTACAGACGGTGTAGTGATCAGATGGTCCCTTCGCGCCAGTACAACAATAGAACAGTCAATCCAAGGGCAAGGTTCATTAAGTTTATTCCGATAAACAGCTAATAAAGAACATGCAACACAGCCTTCAATCTGGATAAACACGTTGACACCCATATAGTGCATGCACAAGCATCACATTGGTGAAATGCTGATCTCAGTTTGTTGACTCTCATCATAAAGTAACGAATAATGAGTCATTATGCACTGCTCGTTTACAGCACACATTTCCAAACTGAGGAAGCACTCTAACACTGCTACAGACAGCAATGAAGAATCAACTCGATTCTCTGCGGTTTGGAGAGATTTGGTTGGGGAAATAATTGAGACTGCAGCTTGCCAAACCACAAGCAACATATCATTAAGATACATTATAAATGAACTGTTCATTTGAAATATTTCAAATATATATATATATATATATATATATATATATATGATATCTTTCCTACCAATAAATAAATACATTTAAAAAAATCCATGTATTTACTACATGTAATGGTGTTGATATTTATTTATTAAATCCTTTATTATTATTTAATAAAACCCCTCTGGCCTTATTCATCCTCCTTTTCCTGACTCATAAAAAATATTTTGTTTTCATAACAACTACTGTATTCAAGATTATTTATTTAGTCATGTGGGATAATATTTTAATTACAATTTCATCAAAATATTAATGTACAATAAATTACATTTCCCTAATCCCTAAGTTATAGTCATCAACAGCAATAATAATTGAATTACAAATATACAAACTAATATTTATGTATTCAAATTATATAAAGAATATTTGAATACTAATTTAATGATCAAAACTACTTTACAAAGTCATTTTTCAAGCATTAATTAAAAATATGCATTTAATGTCAAATTATTTATTAATACAATTATTAATTTCAATGGAGTTACTCTACCTTGACATGTTTTTACTTAAAAAAAATCTAAATTAATTTAATTCCAAAATTTAGAACATAGTAATCTCTGCTTATCTGTCAAGGTCCTGATCACACCATTTTAATTAAAATATAATTGTATTGGCACAACAGCTAACTACTGTGTTAGTATTATACTAATACAATTCATTATTAATTGTATAAGTTATTAATACAAATGCAAATAAAATAAATAACAAAAATAATAGTTCCATCAAAACCTTAATGTACACAACATTACATTGAATTAAATTACCCTACATCCTAATGTATTATCATAATAAACAGCTATATTTAAACACATTTGGTAACCATAATAAAATCAATCAATAAATCAATCTGAAAACACTCTGGAGTGACTCTTCAAGAGAATCGTTTCATTGAAATGCACAGGCCAAATGAACCATTTTACTAAATTGATACTTGAGAGAAAACACATTCTAGTGTGATTATTGCCTCAGTTCATTTAGATACAAACAATGATACACAAACAGTGAAGTAATGCTTTGTCATGCAACACCTTGTTACTGGAGAAGCCATACTATTAAAAAAACCGCTGAGCTAATGCCCCTCTACTGAACAATGTAAAGTTAGCAGTATATGTTAGTTACGGTCAGTCATTCCTCAACATCAGGGTACACACAAGGGTAAACCAGTGTCAAACTGATACAGAAATCACGTCATCACTGTAAATGGACTGAAATGAATTCTGTGAAAGGAGATCTTTATGGCAGCACTGCCGGTCCACCTCCAGCTTTTGTTCGGAGACACAATCGTTGCTTTAGTTAGAATGGAAAAATACTCAAGTGCTCATGCACCCAGCGTCTCCGTCTGCCACCCAGCCCATTACCAGAGCTCCGACTGGCACACACCCATCCACAGAGAACAAATGGTCCCAGCGTACGTGCCAACATTACGTCAGGCTCTATAAATGTGATGCTCAGGGTGACCCCCACGACGACTAGCTATCTCAAGGCCACTGGCATCAGCAATGGAGAGCTGTTCGATACACATGTCTTCGATGAAAACACAAGCAACAGGCAAAAACACTTAGAGACATGTAATCAAGAAATAAATCAACAAAGCAACATTTTGACTTCTGCTGCAGGGGTTTATAATCTTCCCTGCATTTCGGCAGCAGACATTACAAATGACACATTATAACATATAATGTGCAGTCAGCCACCCTGAAGAGCTTTATTTAGAGATAATGACCGACTGAATGTACATTATACTGGTTATTATGCAGCTACTTACCAGATAAATAAATAAATGGATGTGGAATGATGATGTTTAAAATATGCTATTATGTGAGAAGAAGAAACCACATATTTGTACGAGAGAAATACATACAGTATATAGAAATATATCTGCATGATTTTGTCTTATTTAGATGTTCTTATAAGGAGTGACTACAAATAATTATTTATTTATTCACTTAATTTATATAATTGTTATTATTGTTATTAGTATGTATTTATCTATCTGCTTATGACCAACATTATGGCCTCTACAAAAGATTAATTGCGTAACATCGCAGAGCTCATGTAGGTCTGTCTTCAAACTTTTAAATGTTATTGTTAAAACATTTTTTTATTTTTTCTGTGGTGAAGGTAAATGGGATTTTTACTTCCAGTGTAAAGACAGACTGAAAAAGAGACTTATGTCCACGAGGAGCAGTGGCAGTTTGATGAGTCTGGAAAGTGTTTCGGGTGATGACGTGATGTAAAAGTCCAGCCAGAGCTCCTGTTATTACTGAGCACAGGGTCTCTGAATCTTCCTTCTGTCTGATTGGTCTGTTCTGGGTGTTCGCTTCTAGCTGGCGCTGCACGGCTAGTATAGCAATATAAGGGGCTGCATTAGTTCCTATTGTGGTGGCAACAAGAGAGAAACACTAAGAATTATCAGAAACCAAGGTGAGATGTTCAGAGTTAAGCAGAGATATCAATGACACAAAAGCATTAAATAATATTTAGCATTTGGACCAATCAGACACAATTTTTCATTGGATTTAACAAATCAATTATGCATTATGTTAACAAATAGTCATAGACCCCTCATCTAATAAACATACTGGGTGCCAGGATGTCTGTAAATTTGACCTTCCTATCACATATGCTCTGGTCATTGTGTATATTATTACTGTTCTTGTATATTGCCTTTTGTATTGTATAATGTTTTATGCAAGCTTATGATAGAACCAATCTTTCATGTAACCTTACCTATGCCATGTTTATTATCTATGGATTCATCTTCGGATGATCTAATTGAGAGTGTATATTACATGTTGATACCTATGCAAAAATCTTTAGTAGTTTTTGCATTAACACCCAGTGGAATTACATATGCAATTGAACATGTTCTGAGACAGAGTTGTAAACTTTCCCTCCGAAAGTGCAAGTCAGCATTGGCTCTGACCTCGATAGAAGATAAAGCTCTCACATCAGTGACCCGCCTCGCCAGTCTGCGGTTCTTTTAGATCCTAAGAGGATGAGCTAGAACTCTTCTGGACCCTTAAGTTTGTGTGCCAGACTTTCGGCCTTGTCTTTCCACTTAATCAAATATCCTATAATCTCAGCTGATGTCTCTCTTAGTTCTCTCATCACCTTCACCTGGGAGAAAACGCTCCCAATCACCACCGAGCCAGAATAACATCTATTGGAGTTCATCACCCTTCAAACCCGGAAGAACTTCAAGAACTCCAACACCACCAAACCTTCAAACCATCAAAACGTTAATCGAGACTGCATCCGGACACTCGTTCAACGACCAAGGCAAGGCAATTTTAACTCAGGTGGTTCTGACTCATTTTCCATAACTGCATTCTCTGGTTTCTCTAATCGAGCTCCCCTTTTGTAAGTACGCGTGAGTGTATGTATGTTTGTTTGTTTGTTAGACTAGTTTGTGCTAAGTTAACAAAACTCTTGTGCACAAATTACATGAATTTCTGATTCTGCCTGTAGATATAATGTCCTTTCACGATGTTGATGTTTTACTATATGCTCTAATGCATTAATACTTAGGAAAGTATTTTCTGTGGCCATGTAAATATCCTTTCTTAGAGTTGATATGAACGTACACGTAATGTTCGCTGGACGAACAGAATAGTTGATGGCAATTTAGTTATGCCACAATTACTACTTACAGCTGATATAAATAATTGTGATTAATCTGAATGAATTGTAATAATTTATATACATTTCCCTTGTGAGCTGATTTGCTACAAATATTAGCATGATATTAGGGTGGATTGGCAGGGTGTTGCTATGCATTTGCTGAAGAGTTTTTAGCAAGATATGTAGTTGGTTCCTCCTTCAAAAAAGGCCTTTTTTCAGCCTCTGTTTTTATCTGCGAGTCTGAATTGCTTTGAAAATAACAGCACCGCTCTCCTCAACAAGCCTTAGAAGTTGAGGCATCATTCGTAGCACAAATGTTGCAGGAGTTACACACTGACATTTTACATTTTTGTTAAGCCCTTCTATTCTCTTACCATTAATATGATAAATGTTCTGTAATGGCTAAATGCTTGTTTTGCTCAATTTGTCATAACTATTTGTGCGAATCACACTTAAAGTAATGTTTAAGCAATATTTGTATTATGTTTTTTATGTTACTATGTTTTATTATGTATAAAACCTTTAAATAGCGTTAATTACAACAAGAAAACTGGACATTTCAACATTTTAAAGACATTTTAAAATAATGTTCCCACTTTGTTTGAATAACATTAAATGTGTTATAAGAAAATGCTTACCACACCAGTGACAGCTATTGTACCTTTTTTATTGAAAGTTGAAGGCAGTCTGTGGTATCATTGTGTTATACTGAGGTATTGTCACAACACTGTTGCTTTCCCATCAAAAGTAACTGAAGTTCAAATGCAAAGTGTACATGCTAAGTTCTGCCACATTGTTAATTGTTTACAAAGTGACACAAGGATGAAACTGTACAGGGTTATTTTACTCCCAGACACTGAAAAATGAAAAGAGAAGCACTTTAAAATGCTCAAGCGCAGGTGATCATTTGAAATGCATTAGTCCCTCCACCTCTCCAGATTCACCATGCAGCTTACAAGGAATATTTCCCAGTAAATTAAATCAAATCACTGCGGGGGTTCATTTCGTTTTCTCTCTCTCTTTTCCAAATCAAAGACAAGTAAAGCACTATGAAGTTGATGCTGAAATTCAAAAGGAAGGCTGAAACTTGTTAGCGGAATCGCTTCGCAATCGGCGATGGTAATTATCCGTCCAGCCAAGCGGTTTGCATACGGTCCCAAAAAAAACAGAAATTAAGCTTGATTCGACTGAAAAGCTTGCATTTCATTTTTAGATGGAGATTTTCACACAAGACCTCTAATGTACAAAGATTTGTTTATGCTATTTATACAAACATTTATCTAAAATGCAAAATGAAACCAGAAGAGATTGACATAACTCATAATCAAGTCCCTGAGAAATCAATTAAACCCTACGCACTCTTCCAAACAGAGGGCCAGAGCTGAACCATTCCTCACATGTTCATTAACCGCATTGACGCTAAACATGAACTTGTGTCACTTGCAATAAATCCGGCGTTTTTGCACTCATAAAACATGACTGATACTGTTCCCACACTTGTGTTCTGTGGTCGTGAGGGTGAAAGTTTGACCGTACACTGTTTCAAAGAGCTCCAATAATCAATTTGTAAAAGCCAAAACAAAGTAGCAAGTTAAACGAGCGTACGGTCGTACAAATGCGCCTGATAAAACGGGCTTTCTCATAAAGCTGCAGGTTATTGATATTTCCATAAGTAGACTGTAAACCCCACTGCCATTAAAAGTGATTAAGCAAGGCTTCTTGGGCCGTGGAGGCACAGCACTCCCAAGACACAGATGAAGAAAGCCACAGTAAACGGCTTTTATGTCAAGCAATAGAGGTCTGGAGAAAGCCTGCATTCCCCTGTATGTGGCCATTAGTCAAAAGTGAGAATATTACCCATATGTACATTTCAACAAGAAATGCCTCCTGCTCCGTCTCTCTCCGCCTCACCTATTTTGGAGTCTGACACTCCATCTCTTAGAGTAACACCTGCCGGCTCTTTCTTGTTATCAGTAGCAAATTATCACCCCCCTTACAGCAAATATATAAAAGGTAGAGGATCTTCAGATGTGAGAGTCCAAAACTCGCTGTTTCCTGTTGCAAGCAGGCATCATGGCTGAAGCCCTGAGGGAAGTTATTTCCCCCAATAATATTCTCAATTTTGGGAATGAAGGTCTGTCTGAAGGATAGAATACAGCCATCCTAAAATCGAAAGCCTAGGAAGTTGTGAATTATGTTGCAATGGTCATTTTAGTATAAAATGAACAAGCTGCTTCTCTCTTTTTTTCTGAAAAACCTTTCAGTGCAACAAAACGCAATAAAAAGGTCCATTAGATGAGATACATTGTTGTGATTCATTTTCCTCAAAATGTCCATATTTCCTGCTTTCTATCCGAAGTGCAGCTGAACGCTTTGCTTTGTTCTTAATGATAAACGATCACTTTAAAGCAAATAAAATGGATCAATGAATCACATTTTCCTTCACTACCTGAACATAAAAACCTGTTTAGCAGGAATTTACAGAGATAGTGTGTGTTTTTTCTCTCTGCTTGAGAATCATACAGACTAAATACATTTTACATCCATCTTTTAAAATGTTTATAACATTCTTTTAAACAATTAGTTTACTTTTTAAAATCACTTTTCAACAATAATGTTATTTTTTCAATTATGTATTATTTAATCTGTACGTGGTTAGACAATCAGTAAAGAAACAAAAATATTAGATTTTTTTTTTACTTAGTCTTTTAAGGCACACGAGCACACACACACATTTTTCTAAAAACCTTTCTTTAAAACATTTAAATAAGGAAGGTCTGTAAATACACGAAACCACAAAATAATTAATAAAAAATTGTCATCATAAAATGAATCACCAAATCCAGCACTGGTTAGCCACTGCATTTGTCACATTGACGTTAGGGCTCACCATCATCAACAAATCTATAAATTGCATACACAAAACCCAATATGGCACAGTCAGCTTTGACAGTTATAAACCTTAAAAATGAAGCTAAAATAAAATAACTCATAATCTAGGGGTTTAAAGAAAATCCAGACATTTATGTTGGGCTTTTCTAGACTGTGACATCTCATTCTGACAGAAGAGCGCCACCTTAGTAACTGAAACTATATCCTCACTTTTTCAGCTCATCCTCTCATAATTCCTTTACCTGCTCATTTCACCAGGACCAATCGATTAGAATCACCCTCGTCAGTTGCCGCCTATATAAATGCAATTAGGCTTCTTAGACCACTAATGCTGTAATTACGCAAATGGATTATGCAAACAAGCTAGATTCCTGGTATTATACGGATATCATTCACACTGAGCTCCATGTGACAAACGACGAGCTCACACCAAGTGAATATCTTCCATCAGAATGCCACTGTCAGAATGACACAGATGAGAATAAAAAAGCCACCAATAATATGATCCTCAGTGGTTATTATTCTTTGTTTTGTTGTTTTTTTTCCAGCAGTAGTGCACAAATGTCTTAGACATCAGTAAAATGAAGTATACAAAACACATGCACATGCATATTTATGATGCACTGAAGTCATGGAGCGTCTGAATGCAGGTGGTCGCATGATGGTGTCGTCCGTCTAACACACAGGCTAGGATCATCTGCTCATTTTCAAGAATAATCTAATTCCAGCATTCTCTCTTCCCTCATGTGTAATCTGTGCTCCTGGCTGGGGAATGGACTACATTACCCTGCATACAGCTGCGTCTCTCACTGCTGACACACATATTGATGAACTGAGTAGCGGGCCAACACCTGATGCTGTATGCAGATGCATCATTTCATTAAACAACTTCACCTCCTGCATTCTATAAATGAGCCAATTACCCTGTACATCTGCGTGAGCATATCATCTATAATTTACAGATACCATTCTTTAAAGTGGGGTTTCCCAAAATGGAGTTCACCAACCCTTAAGGGTTTCTGAAGGAACTGCAGGAAATTCATGAGGCTTTGAATGCAATAAATTAAAAAAGACAGCATTTTTAAAGAATCTAAAGTGATTGGGCGAGCGAGTGAGTGCGTGAGTGAGTGAGTGCGAGTGAGTGCGTGAGTGGGGGTGAGGTGAGTGAGTGAGTGAGTGAGTGAGTGCGTGGGTAGGTGAGTGAGTGAGTGAGTGAGTGAGTGAGTGAGTGAGAGAGTGAGTGAGTGAGTGAGTGAGTGAGCGTGAGTGAGTGAGTGAGTGAGTGAGTGAGTGAGTGAGTGAGTGAGTGAGTGGGTGGGTGAGTGAGTGAGTGCGTGGGTGGGTGAGTGAGTGAGTTGGTGAGTGAGTGGGGGCTTGGTGAGTGAGTGAGTGAGTGAGTGAGTGAGTGAGTGTGAGTGAGTGCGTGGGTAGGTGAGTGAGTGAGTGAGTGAGTGAGTGAGTGAGTGGGTGGGTGAGTGAGTGAGTGAGTGAGTGAGTGAGTGAGTGAGTGAGTGAGTGCGTGGGTAGGTGTGAGTGAGTGAGTGAGTGCGTGGGTGAGTGAGTGAGTGGTGGTGAGTGAGTGAGTGAGTGGTGGGTGGGTGAGTGAGTGAGTGCATGGGTGGGTGAGTGAGTGAGTGAGTGAGTGAGTGGGTTGGTGAGTGAGTGGGGGCTTGGTGAGTGAGTGAGTGGGTTGGTGAGTGAGTGGGGGGTTGGTGAGTGAGTGAGTGAGTGGGTTGGTGAGTGAGTGTGGGCTTGGTGAGTGAGTGCGTGGGGGGTTGGTGAGTGAGTGAGTGGGTTGGTGAGCGAGTGGGGGCTTGGTGAGTGAGTGAGTGGGTTGGTGAGTGAGTGGGGGTTGGTGAGTGAGTGAGTGGGTTGGTGAGTGCGTGGGGGGTTGGTGAGTGAGTGGGGGCTTGGTGAGTGAGTGAGTAGGTGGGTGAGTGAGTGAGTGAGTGCGTGAGTGAGTGACTGGCTTTTCAACATATAGCGAATGTAAACGTTTTTGCATTTCACATATAGCCAATAGGACCAGAAACATCCAAAAACTTAAGAAATACATAAAGAAAAAGCATTCCTGCATCCAAAATTGCATGATATTTGAAGATAAATTTACCTTACAACTGTTACATATGCATGTTCTTGTATGTATGTACACTAATAATGCAATGAATGTACCCATCGCTGTTTCTGATATCCCATAATCCTGTTTGCGTGGTTTGGTGTAGTTGGAGAGAATAATAAGTTGGTTTTTGATTGAGTACTTTATTTCTTAAACGTCAATTTTTATATGCATCTATTTGTGTAAATATTTGCTAGGTTATCTGTAGAGCTCACTTGATTGTGTTCTAAATCATTAAATGGGAGGCTGCCTGTCAAGTCATTGACTGGGTTTCAGATGCATAAAATCATTGATTGTAAGTAACCGCCTTTTTGCAATAAAATAACATGCAATAAGAATGTAGATTAAGGGCCCTTTAAGTGATTCATAAAGTTCATCGGTGATTGCGTGTAATTCAAGAGAGCTGTACTGCCAGAACAACTGTGCATCAGGCAGAATAGCGGGAAGCTGTGCAAGAGAAGACCGCCTGTCCTCCTTTTGTCATTTAATTAAGCTGATTTCAGCTCAGTTGACTGGGGGGCATGGATTCACTTCAAACATATGCACACATCCAAACAAATGCATGCGAAGCCACTCGAACACACATGCACAGACGTGCTGTTCAAAAGCAGTTCAGCTAGTTCACATGCATATTCACCCATAAGACATGAGACAAACTATAATGTCTGAAGGACTGGCGTTATGAGGGAATGGAGAGTGAACTGATAGAGATCAAGAGAGAGAAAGAGAAGAAAGGAAAAAAAAAAATAAACAATTCCAGATTCCAATTTTAAGGCCCCTCAGCAGCCCTCTGGCTGCTGTCAGACACCTCCAGGGAACAGACAAATGTGTACACGTAAATGTGTGTGTGTAGTGTGCAGGAGGAGAAGATTCACACCAGCTCTAGATGTAGTGCAGAATGAGCAGATGCTCTGCTTAAGCTTTATGATTGTGTGTGTGTGTGTGTGTGTGTGTGTCTGTGTGTGTGTGTGTGTGTGTGTGTGTGTGTGTGTGTGTGTGTGTGTGTGTGTGTGTGTGTGGGTGTGTGTGTGTGTGTGTGTGTGTGTGTGTGTGTGTGTGTGTGTGTGTGCGTGTGTGTGTGTGTGTGTGCGTGTGTGTGTCTGTGTGTGTGTGTGTGTGTCTGTGTCTGTGTGTGTGGGTGTGTGGTAAAGGCGAGTGAGTGTAACCAGATTTACTGATATACTTAGACTTTCAGTTCATTTTGGACAATATGTCAGACTGGCTAACATCTAAGAATCAATTTATTTTCATTTTATGTGAAATGGTTAGGTTTATCTGAAATAGTTTCCATAGTACTGGAAACAGGACATTTATAGTAAATGAGAAAATCATTAAATAAAAAAAAAAATATAGCTTTAAAAGGAGGTTTTGATTCAACATAGAATGTATTAAGCATACATTTGGCCATAGTTTTCTGAAGGTGCATTTAATATCTATATCTACCCAGCCTGTTTAGATTTGGCACGAGGCATGAATGCATGAATGATTTACTCTACAATTAGAAATACATAAATAATGCCACGAGATTACTGGGTTTTTACTGGGTTTTTATTTATATTTAGGTTTGGTAACACTTTAGAATAGGGAACACTTATTCACTATTAACTATGACTTTTCCCTCAATAAATTACTAATTTGCTGCTTATTAATAGTTAGTAAGGTGTTAAGTTTAGGTATTGGGTATGATTAGGGATGTAGAATAAGGCATTAATATGGGCTTAATTTGTGCTAATACATGTCTAATATTCTAGTAGTATGTGTACTAATAAGCAACTAGTTAAGAGACCCTAAAATAAAGTGTTACCTTAGGTTTTAAACAATTTTTGTTAGTAATATTGAGCAAAAACAGATACTAATGACAATACTGTCTATATTAAGCGACACAGTACTCATATTTGCAATCATGCAGATATATTCAGGATAAACATTCAAAAGTAATTAATACTGTACATATTAACTTAAAAAAAAACACAGAATATACTGTTCCTTGATATCTGGTTTCTTACTATCAAATGCCTCAAATAAAACTCTGAATATCTAAAGATTTGGTTTAACGAACCTTGCAAACTTTAGCAAGTCCAGTGTGGTTCGCAGTTCCTCAAACGTGATCACTGTATCTATCGTCACCTTATAAACACAAGGTGCACTTGCGACCAGAAAAAATGCCCTGAATCCAGCATCATCAGATTGAAACTGGTTGTTTTCTGCTATTGCTGTATAGTTGTGTGTATAATATGGATCATATGGATCAGCCGGTCAGGGAACACAATGTAGGCGGTTTGCAGCACTGAGTGTAAAGGTGATGAATCAATACAAAGAATTCAGGAGGTTAAAACTAAATCAATCAGTGATGACCTTGTTCATTCAAAACTCTTTCATTGAATAACCTAGAGGATATTTTATACACATATACACTACCAATTCAAATATTTTGTTTCT